>MU224790.1:5926723-5939409 GCA_018584345.1 Thuja plicata
TTTGCTACCATCCTTGAATCAGCCTCCTTCTTAGACTGTCAATAGGCTTTAGGAAAATCTAGTGCTACTTTCATGAATCAACCTTTTTGGCACTCCTTGGGATGTACCTCAATATATAGAAGACTGTCTGTTAATAGACTTGATGCTTCAATGGTTAAACTGAAACACAATGACCTATTTCTAATGCAACTTGAATTGCATATTTTCAGATCTATTTACGTACTTTACCTCTTTGATCAATGTATCAATTCAGTTCTTTGTGCTCCACACTTTCTGCTCTGTGATGCTGTGCTTCACTGTTTGTCGGTGTCTACAGAATTCTTTAGCTCTCCTTCAGCTTGATTGATCAGGAGTGTATGAAGTTATCCTTCATCAGTTTCTCTTCAGCGTCCTCTTTCTATTCACTCCCCCTTTTGATTATTTTATTTTTATTTTTTGAAAATGAATTAAGCTTGTCTCTTATATAGACATGATATTCACCGTTTCTTGATTCTTGATTCTTGGCATGAAAAAAAATCTAGCCAATTTGATTTAAAGCATAACTCCCGATTTATCTTGTAGTTATCTTCTTGCCAACTGTACAAATCTTCTTTAAATCAATCACTTAACTCTGGTCAAATAAAACAATGAAAACAACCAGTTAAGTCTATCTTTAGCTCTTGCCAGCTAGATATTTTGCATTTTCTAAACTCTCTATTTTGTCGGTCAACTCTACAGTTTGTTGTCGGTGATAACTGCTAGTTCTGTCGGTGTGACTCTAGTTAGCTTTGGGATCTCTGTCCGTCAGGCATCATTGGATTTTACTCGTCGGGCAATTATATTTTCAGCTCATCGGGCATTCTGTGATTTTGCTTCATCGGGAAACACTGTCATCTGCTCATTGGATATCACTGTGACTTTGGTTCTTTTCCTTTACCAATGGTGTGCACTCCATCGGTGTTTATTTGTCACTTAGTGAATACTTGACTTTTATGCATTGCTGAAAGTATAATCTTTGTTCGATTGATTCTCTGAAGTCTTTGGCATTATATACATGACCGTATAAATGATATCAAGTTGACATCAATGATAATACAAACTATTAACTGATTTAATGCCTTGCATTATCTTCAACTTAACATTATCAAACATTTAATCAGTTACATGTCATCAATTAATGATGAAATTATTATGGCAGTAAGTACACAAGAGAAAAGATGAAGTTATAACAAAAATAAAACCATGGAAAAGGAAGCAATACATCCATATGATTAACCATTAATCTCGAAGGGCATAAAGTTGAGGTTCGAGGATATTCGTACTAAGAAACACATAACATAAGTGAAAAAATACAATTATGCTATCAAACATCAAGTACAACCATAAATTATCTCAGATGAAGGTCATGGTTATGTATATCAGATGAATGGTAATGTTTGTGAATTGCATATTAAAGACAAACAACAGTGTTAATGTCAGTAAAATCATTCAATAAAGCTATAGGATAGCTTTCTTTGATATTAGATTCAGTGATGAAGGAACAAATTATGAAATTAAATAATAACAAATTATAGTAAGAAATCACTATCATAAAGAATGCATATGCAGGGGTACAAGAAAGAATAGCCATAATTACAATGCCAAGGAAAAATAATTAAGAGGAAGTCACAATTAGGTACATTGCTATAGAAAACCAAAATGCATTTGTAAGTACACAACCTATTTAAGGAATAGATGAATATAGAATTGTATCAACTATAGATGCAGAGGGTCAAATGTTATTAGTCTTGAAGCATAATAATGAATACTAATTAAAGTACAATTAAATCCTATGGAAATAATAGATTTAAAGGTTTTTGGAAGAAACAAATAGTAGTATATTCATGTATGGTGACAGTGATCATAGGTATAGCAGCCAACATAGTAATTTTAATGTCAATAAAACCATTAACCTCAGGTCAAATTTGGATAATTTATTTGAGATAATTGACAACATGAAAGATATATAATAAATATAGGTATCGTTTGGAAATCTATAGTTGCATATGCAGGTAGAGAAAATACTAATAATCAGAAATTAGATGCATGTGAAACACACAATTTCCATAAGCTCGAACAAAGAAACTAAATCTATAAAGATGATAATTCAATGTAAGAGCCATCATAGTGATTAAAAGGAACAACAAGGTGGTTAACAAAGTACCTACATCAAAAGATACAAGGAGTCCAGTGAGAGAAGTGTTGGTGTTCAGGAACAATTCCAGGATAACCCAATCAAGAATGATAAAACAATGGTCATGAAATTATTGAAGAAATGTGATGCAATGCACGGTGTAGTAACTAAGAAGGATCAATACCTCTATACCTTAAAACAGTGAGCATCATTGTTCAAAGCATTCAAGATCAAAAGGAGAAAACACCAACAAAATCAAGATATAGAAGATTAACGATAAATATCGACATCTAGCTATAACCTCAATGAATCAAAAGGAACATAAGGAATAAAAATCAAAATCCTTTACTACAGTCAAAGAACATTGAAATAGAAGATATTGTGATACATTAGAACGACAGTGTCTCAAAAGATGAGAAGTCAATGTAAGAGTCATAACAATGTTTAAAAGGAACCATGTCCAGCTAGAAGAAAATATCCAAGTATTAATTCAGAATAAAGAAGCATAAAGAGCCTCATAGAGGTAAAATTTACCCAATTCCAAAGATTTATTTTCAACCATAGGAAGTGAAGTAAAACCTCAAAGTTTCTTTCAGAATTTTGAATCGATAGTAAAAAGAAAAGCAGAGACAAATGTGCTATTGTGCCAAGAGCTCCAAATATACAAGACACAAATATTTCAAGAGAACCCTCAAGCTAAAAAAAGGAACCAGAGTCATGGAGTCACGAAATCAAAAAATCACATTTATATTTGTGTGGAAATAAAGCTTAAAGCCCAGAATGTACAAATAAATAGTAGAGGTACAATCCCCAATGAAAGGTAGAACCCACAGGTTTTCCACAAACCTTCAAGAGCTACTATATTGAAAATGCATAAAAATCAAGGCAAGGCTGCAACTCATAGATGAAAACCCTCAAAGTTCATAGGAATGCCAAAACATGAGCATATTTAAAGCCCATTATGCAAATCTCAGCAAAATACATCAATGCGGTTTTTTCTCAAATTCTATCCACTAGAAAATATTAAGAGTGTATCAGCCAGATCATAGAATAGATTTCATCGATCTGATATGGATGTTATGGTTTCAATGTTCAAGAAGTCACCAATTCATATAACAAAAATATACCTTTAATAATTAAAATGCACAATATAATGCATGAGGGCTTGAATCACAGTCAAAATCTTTATAGTTTTCTCCATGATCTGCAGAAGTATAAGCCAAAAAAGAGAATAGATCCTCAAAAATCTCCACAGCTTCACGGTCAAAGTTCTTCAGGAAACCCTAGGGTTTCTTGCTTCAAAAATGATAGCCAGAGAGTTTCGAGAAACAACAAACTGGAAAATGGGAAAAAAAGTGTAGGGGAAGCTTATTTAGCTCTTTTTTTTATTTTTCTTCTTTGACATTATTTTTAAATCCATAATTTATAATAAAGTAACATTTTAAATGTTACTTTATTTTAACTTGTGTGTTTAAAATAAATAGCAATAAATAAAATAAAAATAAAAATGATAAATATATATATTAAAGTAAGAATTGAAAATACTTTAATAGATATACTTATTATCTAATTTTACTTAAAGTCATATAAATTTAATGTCAAAAAGAAATTACATTCACACTAGTGGATTATTTTTGCATGAGTTTATAAGTTGTAAAAAAAAAGTTTACGTGTGAATTATAAACACTTAAACAAATATTTATTTCAAATGCAAAAAGATAGACATTAGTTTTTGAGAGGTTTAAGTGGATCTTTGATGAGTTAAGGGGGAGTTTTGAATGCACTCTGGGAGGGGTTTTTGCATGTTATGGAGGAGGTCATTCTTTTTTGACTTGATAAATCATTGCGGATTGAAGAGGGAGTTTGATTCTTACATGATCAGATATAGGCTAGAGGTGGATTTTTTTTGTCTCACACGTGAGCAACTATTATTGGCATTTTTAGGGCAATTTTGGTTTCACATCAGTTCTGCATGGCTTTGTGGTAGTTTTGGATTAGTTCTCTTCATGCCTCTTCCAGTTATGTCCCTTGTTTTAAGGGATTTTTAGTTGCATCTGACCATTCAATTTTGCATGTTTTTGGAGCTATTTATGACATTTTGAGGCATTTTAGAGAAATTTGAAGGGCCACATGGATGCATGATGATTTTATGGGATTTTTTAGGTGGTTAACTGCATGTTTCTAGTAGTTTGACCTATTTTTCTCCTTGTTTTCCTCATCTATCTGACCCTTCTAGGTTTTTGGTATATATCTTCATTTGGAATCTTATTTTTGGGGGTTCTCTCTTTTGGCCAAATTTTTTCACATTGCAAATTTTGTCAGATTTTATTAAGTACATATTGTAGTAGAGTTTTTCATCATCATTTTTATAGACATACTGGTTCCTTCTCAGTATTTTTCTTGTCTTGAGCATTATTGTGGGTATTTTGATCAAAGTGTTGTGTTCTCACCTTCATTTTATCAAGATATTTTATTGTGAGATGTAGGATTTGATATACATTTATGCAGGTTTGTGCTTGTGTCCTCCATTTGTATGCTAGAAATTGAGAAAATAATATTGTTTTCCTTTCAACGCATGATACAAATTGAGACTTGTCATAATAATCTCTTTTTCAAAACCTATCTAACTAAGATTGTGAATGTTTTAGTGTCTTTAGAGGGGTTTGGGTGAAGTTTATCAACTGGAATCACGTTATTCATTTGTTAAATCACCTATTAGATCTTAGTTATTCATTCAAAAGTAATTATTTCTTACCTTTTCCTCATTCAAATTTAGTATAGGTGAGTACCATTAAGGAACCAAACTTGTAACCCCAGAGGTTCACTCTTGCCATAGGATACCCACAGCCTAAGAGTGTTTCCATGTTTCAAGATGATAGCTAGGTTTCACATCTTATTATAGGTGCAATCTTGATTGAAAACAATTTTTGGCACGCCCGGTGGGAATCAAACTAATTTTCAGTTCGTATGAGATATAAAAGAAATTGTTGTTTTCATGTGAATAGAAGTTTACAGCCTTTGAGAAGCTATTTTTTTAAGCACCTGGCGAATCTATACTTTTGGTTTCAAGATCCAGTGAGTATGACATATGAAAAAGTACAAACTAGGTAGCCTTAATAGCCCAACCTAGAAATCTATCTTTTCTTTTGTTTGTCCAGGGAATCCCCCTGAATTTGACACAATACAATGACATACTTGTGGATTCCTTAAAAAGTGTTCTAGATTTCACAGGAGAGGATCGTCTACACCAGTTGACCATATCAGAGATGTAGCTTCTTTGTGTGGATTGCACTGTGTCAAGTAGAATGTTGCAATCATATTAATAGCAACATAATTTAAAGGAATAATGTTTGAACCATATTCATGTCTTGAAGGCATGGTTGATTATAGAAAACTGAATGCACTGGTAGATATATGTCAACTCATATTAATGATCTAAAATGTTTCATAGGGATGGGATTGTATTTTGAAATAGCCGACATATAATCACAAATTAATTTTATAGATGAGGAGGTTCAAAGGTCATTTAGAAAGTCTGACTGATGTGAGTGGTTGATGAAGATACATAGTTGAATCAATTAAATTTTTTTGACATAGTGAAATGAAGGAGCGCCATTTCATGTAATGTGATAATTGCAGTGATTGTATAGTATATACCCAAAATGAATTTAGTTTGAGAACTTCATAAACCCTAAGAAGATGATTCATGATCGCACAAAAAATTTGAAAACTTTGGAACGGGGTTTAAAGGTATATCATATGCTTGATATATGCATACAAAACATGAACTACATACACTGATGTGATAGTCATTTGGGATGATTATTGGAAATTATTTAAAACATTAGCACAGACGATATATTTGATAGAATGGATCTTAGAGAGACACCAAAAAATGTGTTCCATGTATGAACTTTGAGCCTCAAAATGCCTTATGATGTGAGGATTCATCTATCCATAATAATAAGGGTTCTTACTAGAGACCATGGCTAGAAGAATTCACATATATACCCAAACTAAGCACATCAACCATTTGACAAAATATCACATTACATACATTTTTCAGAGAAATATTGTTTTTAGAGGGAAGGACTGCAATGCTTTAGAAAGAATCCATTCTTGAACTATGTTATAAGACATCTCAATTGTTTGATGAAATGACTCATATGAATATAAACTCATAACATGGATAAAATGGTCATGTGATCGGTCACACAATATGAAAACATATACAGTATAGGTGAATCATTTGATGGACTAATTCACAGAAATCAATAAGAATGTGAATAAACATATGAAGCATGTGAACATATGATAAACATAAAGTTTTTCCATTAGTATGCAATGAGAAAACAAGTTGTTAAAACCATTGGTTACACTATACCAAAAGTCAGGTTTTGCAATGTAAATCGAAAGTGCAACCGGATCATGATATAGTGGAACCCAACAAGAGTAAACCAACAAAGGAAACCAATGAGAAGATACTGCACAAACTGAGAGAATAGGTATAGAGGAACCCAATAGATAGTTCAACCAAGGAACACTAAAATATGGTCAAAGAGATTTCTGAGCAAATCAAGCATCAGACATCGAAAGTCAGTTACATCCCAGAAAAAGTGGATCTAACTTTCATGTCAGATAAAACAACTGTATTTTATTTATAGAGTCTTGATTTGTTTTAAAACCATTACCTAAGGGACAAGCAACATTATTGTAATTGTTTTAATCAGTCTAATTGATTAAGAACATGCATACTAGGAGATCAAGGTCAAGTTGTAAACCTTTGATCATAAAGTTAGTTTTGTTATACGTGAAACTTAATTAGGTCAATCTATCTTATAAATAGATGTTGTAATCATTCATTATAATGGATGAGAGGATGAATGTAGCCAACAAGAACATCTATGGATCATACTGAAAGTTTCAAGAAGCAGAACAACAAAAGATGAATTTGGTTATCAAGAACCAAAAATAGAGGCTACCGAGAAATAGAGTGTTGGGATTAATGGGAAGTAGTACTAAGAGGGGAGGGGTGAATCAGCACCTCTAAAACTTTGAACATTTTTCACCTTACTTCATTAGCAATCAATATTTATTGTATTAACGACCAAATCTAATGTTCTTTCTTATGCATGTAATATTAATTCATAAACTTAATTGTATGTAACATTCATAGAAACATTCATGAAAGAAATAGACACATAACACAAGATAAGATATCACAAAAACTCTTGTTAGGAAGTAAAAATTGCGGTGGGGATGACACCCACAAAACTTCGCTATCTGCAGATTGGAAGGGAGCTGGTTAAGGCTTACAATTTGATCACTTCTGATGATCTACCCTATTAAGAGTATTAATGTGGAGACCTGTTGGGATCTACTCTGTTAAGAGCTTTAGAAACACTGATGTAGTGAGCACCCAGTTAAGAGATTTACAATAGGATTGTTAAATCTACCTTCCTTGAAAGGATTTCTTAAGTGTACTACACTTGTTAGAATGTGTACAATATGTATCATGACCTAACTATATGAAATCTATAATTTCTTATCATAGATCTATTAAAGCTTATAGAGTATGAATATCACCTATAGTGATTGATTAATACCTTTTCCTACTTGTCGGTAGCCTTGGTTCTTGTTCTTGAAAACTGATTTGATCTTTGTCTATGCTTCTACATGAATTCTCTTGTCTGAACCTTAGATGTTCTTAGAGGCTACAATCATCATCGAACAACATGTTCACAATTGATTAAGCATCTCTTTATACAATTTATTTAACCTATTCTAGAATCATGCGTTACAATGTTAACTCTAGATCCAAGGTATACAACTTGACCTTGATCCTTTCGTTTGCATGTTTTAAATTAGTTATAATGATAAAAACAATAATAATTACATTGCTTTTCCCTCAATTAATAGATTTAAAAAAAATCACGAAGCTAAATATAAAACTTCAGTGATTTATCTGACGTGGAAGTCAAATCCACTTTTTTTGGGATGTAACTAACTCTCAGTATTTGATTATCGGTGTGAACTAAAATTCTATCAGCGTTCCTTCTTTGAACTATTTGTCAGGTTCCCTTGATCTATCAGGTTCCGATCTTGATTGTTTCATCGGGTTGCACTGTTGGTTACTCATCGGGTTCCTTTGTCTTTTCTGTCATCGGTTAACACTAAATAGTGTTGGGTTAGGATGCTTTGTATTTAGCAAAATTGGTAACCTTGGTGTCGGGTAGTGTTGTTCCCTGTCTTTTGGTGTAGTATTAACCGATGGTGTTTATCATATTTTTCCTTGCATATACTAATGGAAAAATATAATGTCTTCAATCTCCCCCTTTGACATTAGTATACAAAACTGATATGTGCAAAATACTAAAGTGTTTATTATGTACATTGTGTATATATCCTTGTCATTATATGACTCCCCCTAACTATATGCATTGGTATAGTATAAGTATATGTACATGTATACTTGCCTTTGTACTATAAATTCCCCTTTTTTTCCATAATCTTTCCTTTTTTTAATGATATAAGATTACTGACTGTACATGTCATTTCCCCTTTTTTGATAATCACGACAAAAATGTACAAATTATAAGTTGTCAAAAATGTGACAAAAGTGTGCAACTTACAGAGTGTCAAGTATGTGGGAGTGACTGTTCTTGATATCTTCCATCATTTTCTCCCATTTCTCTTTGAGGATTCCCAGTGCCATGTTCTCTAGGGTAATCCAGGCATGCATATCATAAATGTTTTCTAGGATAGACATTTCTAGGGTGGCAATAAGTGTTCTTGCTTGTGTCATATGGTATTGCAATAATGTGAGAGTTGGTAAAAGTTGAGCTTGAAGATCATTCACCTCATCTCTAAACTTTTTTTCTGCAATATGAATATCCCGTCTTAACTTCCTAGCTTTCTTGAGCTGGTCATGGTGTAATTTGATTGCATCTTTAGTGTTTGTGAGACCTTGTGCACTAGCTTGAAGATCAACATCAATTTGTGCTATCTTTTTGGTATACTCTTTGGTGAGTTGATCCAACGTGCACAATTTTTGAATTAAGGCTATAGATTTTGAAATTATAGGGTCCAATGTGCTTACCAATTCAGATAGCTTCACCTTGTTCAGTGCCAATTCTTGGCTTATTTTTTCTGCTAACTTGAATTCAAATTTCTTCTCAAGTCTTGCTTCCATAACCTTTTCAGCATCTATATTCTGAGATGTGATAGCATTGGTGAGAACCACTAATTGATCAAGTATGGGAGTTGTTTGATCAACATTTGTATTAGGTAAAATTTGTTGGAGGATTCCTTTTGCAACATCAAGTACCTTTGATTATTTTGTGGCCTTTCTCAACTTATCTTGGATAGCTTTCCTTTCACAAAGTCTAGCATACATTGTTAACTCAATAGGATCCAATATTCTAGGATCACATACTGGAATCTCAATTATTTCATCCAGAGTGATAGGATTTTTGATCTTGCTCTTCTTTTTCTTCCTTGAGAATTGTGTAGAAGCATATGTATGAACTACCATTTCTAGTTCATTTTTTTTCTCTGAGGTGCTCGGTGAAGGCTTTGTAGATGAAACGTCTTGTGCCTTATGCGCAGTGTTCACCTGTCGGTTAGGGGAAGACATCTCTTCATCAACCTTGGGTGTATCAAAATATTTCTCTTTTATTTTCTTTTGTGGATCATCTATCTTTTCTTCTTCACTCTTCTCCTTCTACTTTTGCTCTTCTACTTGTTTTTCTTCTTCTTGATTTTGATCAGTAGACTTGTATTGTTGATCATCGATAGCAACTTGTTCTACAGTTGTATCTTTAGATTCATCTTGTGTATCCTTTGTTTCTGCATCACCCTTGTCTTTGGGTATGCTTGTATTTGTAGTAGATTCCTCTTGTCCTTCTATCAGATTGATGGCCTTCATCAATACTGGCATATTGTTCTGTGTGCTCACTTGTGCTGAATCTGCAGTTGTGTCATGTTCATTAGTTTGAGCTTGTTGAACAGTGATATCTTCATCCTTTTGAATTTTTTCTGCAGGGTCCAATCCTTTTATGTCAATGATTGAAGTGTCTTGATCCTTAAGATATATGAATATTACGTCATCATCCTTCTTTGGATCCTTATCTGAATCATAGTGAGTAATATCTTGAATTTAAGATCATCCATGACTTTATCTAAGTCAATGGGCTCAATATCTTCCATATTACCCAAAGCAATGTTCTTTGGACTTTATTTTTCTTTCTGCTCCTTTATATGAGGTGTCTCGATGAGAAGTAATGGATTCTCACAACTTGTTGATTCTGCAGGTAGATCAACATTTTCTCTCCATTTAGCATCTGTCATGCTGTCAAGCTCTATGAGCTTCCCTTGTAACACCTTGTAGGCTCTTATCTTTGCCACAAATTTATTGGAATTCTTTTTCATCATTTCTTTTATCTCTTCCATTTTGGATTTGGGAGGCATGAGTGTTACAAGTATCCTCTCCCTTGCTTCCTTTTCTGAGTGCAAAGCATAAGACCATCACGCTGAAATTCTATCACTCAGTTCTTTGGGAATTTTTTTAGCAAACTCAAATGGTATATATTTGAACCTAACCATAGACTTGATTATTGCATCTTCTATTTTATTTTGGTCCTCGGACTCCAGTTTTACCCATTGTCTGATTTTCCTATCAGTCGTGGTACTTGTTGGAGCAATTGAATCAACAATCTCATCAATTGTTTGAGGGGTTAAGCTCTTCTTAGCTTCTTTAGGCTCATCCTATTTTGAGTCTTCAATGTCGGCTTTGGTTCTGATGAGTCTTATCCTCCTTTTGGTAGGTGTTTGCTTATCTATTTGATGCTTCCTCTTATAGGTCCTCACTTGAATTTTCTTAAGAGGTGTAGTATCTTTCTTTGTAGTTTGGCTCCTTTTCCTCTGAGCTGCTGTAGTCCTTGGTTTCTTGGTTGGAGGTGGAGGCACATTAGACTCTGTGGCTTCAGAATCTACTACTTTCTTATCTTCCTCTTAACCGATGACACCTTGTCCCTTGCTTTCCTCTATTTTTTCTTTCTCCTCCTCATTTACCAACAACAACTTCTCAAGATTCCTTACCATCTTGTTTTTCTTGTTGAAAGTCTTCTTTATGACTAGGCCCATTTTAATTTTAGTCTTGGCCTCTTCATATGTTCCAAATATTTGTTGCTCACTGTCAAGTGGTTCATTCAACAGTGCATCAATTGCATTTGTTGATTGATCTATGTTTATCTCATAGTCAAGTGGTGGTAACCAGGCTGTCCTTGGTACAACTGGCTTAATATGAGTAAAATCTAAATCCACCATAAGCGTATCTCTTCCTTATGCTTTTTAATTAACTGTTTAGGGATCCTTACTCTCTCCATCATCTTTTCCTTGAAATCAAGGAAGTATTCAGTCATCACTGAATCAAAGTTGTCACCTAGTGACTTGATAAGGTCATTTATTTGTAATGTGACTGCCTTGGTGGTGTCCGACTTCACTTTGCCAATTAAATAAAAGTATTCTTGAAAATAAAAAATATACACATTATAAGTGAGCTAAACTTACATGTGTTTGTCATGGAAGACCTGATTGTTGTAATATTTTCATCAAGTTGCTTTAGTAGGATCTCACATAGATCCATTTGTATTCCTTTTGTGACAATCTTGTAAGCTATGCTTACTGTTGTTGATGCTATGTTGTTTAGCCTGATAGCTTGAAATATTTTGTACTCTACGACACATGCACCGAACCTCAGTTCCTCATTAGTGATGGTGTTCACCTTAAGTCCTTAGTTATCCCATACAACGTTGGTGAGTTTCTCAACTTCTGGTTGAGAGGGATGCTTATGAGCTTTTGGTTTGTCGGTTATAGGGTAACTTGTTACAACATGTATTACATCCTTTATAATCTATCTGGGTTCATCCAACCATAACTTTTGATCATGCATTCTGCTTAGTACTAAGCAAATCTAGTCAGTTTTGAAAACCCTAAGGAAATATAGGGTATTTGTTATCACTTTTACTTGCAAGTTCTTGTGTTCTTCCTTTAGGTTCCCTTGATCATCACATAGCTTTTTATAAGCTTGATCTATCTCCAGATCACCAATCTCAGCAATCTTGTAGTGGATATACGATCTAACATCTTCTATCAACAAAACCCTAGGTGGAATTTTTGAGATTGTGCAAGAATCATCAAGTTGCGAGGAAACTGTAGACACCCTAAAATGGACAGGCTTGCGACTTTACATTAAAAAAACTAATTTTCATCTATTAATTAATGGTTTCTTAATCATTAATTAATCATCTATTTTCTTCTAAAGTTCATTTCTCAAATCATTTAATCCAATTCCCAAAATTAATTAAATAATTAATTTTATTTAATTAATCAAGCTTTAAATGATTAAATTATCATTATTTAATTAATTAAACTCAATTTCCTATAGTTTAAATCCAAATATTTAAACTTACTAATTAAATTCTTCCAATTAAATTAATTTAATTTCATCAAATAAAGCAATTCTTAATTAAAA
>MU224790.1:5963072-5990151 GCA_018584345.1 Thuja plicata
ATATATATATATATATATATATATATATATATATATATAGTTTTGTCTTTTAGCATTAACTCCCCTTTTTTTAAAAAAGAAAATCAGATTCTTAAAACAAAATGTTAAATTTAAATATATGTCTATATTTTTTTTATTGTATAAGTATCTTAGACACATAGAATATAAATACATAATGTACAACATAAGAATGTATATGCACTTTTGAGAAATAGAAATGTAAAACAACAAGCTCAGACATAGATGTATTTTGTATTGCATGTAAAATCTTTCTTGTGGGAACTAAGAATAAGAACAGAATAATACACCTAAAAGAATATATATAGATACAGATTTATATCAGAATTTGTTTTTATAGGAATAAACAGAATATCAATTTTTGTAGAATGTATTCACATTCATCTCTTTTTTTTTTTTTTCAAAAGAACACTATGCTCATAGAGATAAAAAGGTGTAAAGTTACTTTCTGTTTTGTTTTATAATTTTGCCATCAAATACATAGAAGAATACATATGAAGTCCTCCATTTACTATAATCTTCTTTTTTTTTTTTTTTTTTTTCAAGTATTAGAATCCTCAATATGGAAATTTTAAGAGTCTTTCTCTACACATTGAAATTTTTCAATAACATATACAAGAATTTTAAAACTAAGTTTTACATAGACATTTCAATGCTTTTCTTTTTCTCAAAACAAGACTTCAAACATTAGCCTCATAGGCTATTACATGGACACACAAAAAAATGTGCAATTTTCTCTTTTCTTTCAAGCTTTTTTCTCCTATCTTCAAGGATTCCAGATGTAGCCATAAACTTGTATAAAATTTAAAATAACCATGGGATGCTCACCTCCCATCCTAGGCCTCTAAGAGGCCACCCCCGAGCTTGGGGAACCAAATAAAGGTGGGTTACAAACACTTCAAACAAAATAAAAATTACAATACACTAACACACACAAAACTCCCAACCAAGACATTCACAATGGGTCACACAATTACCCTAATATGGGGTGAAGTGCACCAAGTACCCTATGGGGAGAAAGCCAAACCCTAATGCATAAACAAAGCCATCACAAGGTTTACAAAAATATCTCCTTAACATATTTCTCATATTCACCATAACAACCTTATAACCCCCATGGCTACAAGCCAAATACAACACCCTTATAACCCCCAAGAAAACAAACAAGAAATGGCTTCATGGAGCCCATACTCCATGATTTCTCCCTCTCCTTCTTGAGGAGAGACTCTACACCCATGAGCTATCAAACTCCTTCACCCCCAAGGCTACTCTTCCCTCCCAATGGTGAGTGGACCTTGAGACTCCCATACACAACAAAAAATAAAAAGTACATTACTAAGAACATTATTCACAAAAAAATATTGAAATAAAATACAAAGACATTCATCTCTACAAATCTCAAGCATACTAGCATACTACACTCATCTTCCTTACAAAATGAGAGAAACAAAGAGTAAGATGCATGAGATCCACCAACCTAAGTCCTAGCTAAGGAAATAAATTTGTTGAAGATCTTCCTTAAAGCCTAATTCCTCCTTCTCCAAGCTTCACCAAATCTAGTCAAGTCTCTATGATAGAGATTGGGTGTTCAAACTCTTAAACATGGAGAGTTTTTCCTAAAAAGGCCACTAGAAACTCTTGGGGAAAGGAAAAGTCTCTCATTGGTTTCTCTTCCATAAGCTTCTTACAACTTACTAAAAATGGATCCTAGAAAGAAAGCTCAAAAAGTGAGCAAAGTCCTTGCATCTAAATGGAAGGGTTGTCTAACCAAGACCATGCTTCGAAAAGTTTGTTTTTGTCCATCTTAAAAATCCAACTTTTGCAGGGGTATTTTGGTCAACTAAGAGTTGTCCTAGAGTTAAAAATGACCCTTACCCATAGGTTTATCAAGTGGGATTCCTAAAAATGGCCCAAACACACTCTTAAGTACCTTTCTAACCTCCCAAAAGTCCACTAAAAATATACCCACGAAATTCAAGTGAATAGACCACACCTCAAGCTCCCTAACCAAGGGGTTCATATGAGGATTATCTATGGTACTTACCTAAGTTGGTGGGTAACCAATCCTCAAGTGGACATGTAATGGCCACATGTACACATTACAAGTGTCAAGTGACACATATTTTACACTTCACAAGACACATGTCATTTTCACTTGAGCACACACATGAATTAAAATTATAATTTATATTATGAAATGAACATATTCAAGCATATACATTTAAAACATTAAATACAATACAAGAAGGTCTTGTCTCTTATTAGATGCAACCTTGGCTTGAACTAAATTCACATAGGCCTAGATTTGGTTCCCTGATTAAATACCATAGTGATATTCCCTGCACACTAAAACCAAATATCAGTAGCCCAAGAAAACAAATTATATATATATAACGAACAAAATTCCAAGCATATGTCATTTACAACCTATTTCACATAATTCACCAAAAATTTCAAAATAATATTCACAAATCAATTCTCTCATGAAAAAATTTGGACACATCGAATCATCATACAATTCTAATTGACATCAATTTCACTTCAGAACATAATTGACATCTGAGTGCAGTTAATCCTAATTGTGTCATCTTAATGAAAATCTAATCCTACTAAACACAGTGCATATAATGATAATCTATCATAACATTTTCATGTTAGCCATTTAATTTAACCAATCTAATATTTAATTACAATTCCCTTTTAATCATTAAATGAACATCTCTACTTACAATCACGACTCAAATCGAATGATCAGTTCATGTTGTTATGAAAATAACATATAAGTGCCTATCATTTATCAAAATCATAACTCATCCATTGTGAATACAATTTCCTTATTCTAATTCAATCCACGCTATTCAAAAACTTAACTGCTGGTCATGACAATCAGTAAATCAATAAGTCCTAATGCAACATAATATTTTGTAGAACCGTTAACATGAGTAAGAAGCAATAGATTACATCAAAGTCCAGGCTTATCCCACAATATATAATTTCCATAACGTGTCATAAAGGATTCACATACTAGGTCCTTAAGGATAGAGGAATTGCTATGTTGACCCGAGCAGGGTCTCTCTAAAGTTTCAAGCACAACATAAGTGTTTCTAACAAGATTATCGAAACATCAAAAGATCATCTCAACCAGGCATATCATAACATATGAGAACATCACAATGCATCTCAAGTCCAAGGAAGGTCTCACTAATTAGGTAAGCATAGATCACTCTGGGGTACAATCTTACGAGGGTACTACAATGTAAAAAATGCAATAATAAACTCAATCCATGCCCCTCAGTATGTCAATCTTAAAAGGGAAACAAGGGAGGCTCTACACTGAGTTCTGTTTGGGATTCAAGGTCAACTATTTAGATCTTCCAAGATATTTTGGTCAGGGGTGTGGTAGAGTTGCACACCGTGATCAATATTGTAGGGCTTATCGATTTGTACCTGCTCATAGACATTTGGTTGGATAGAGGGCTTTGGAAATGGAAATGATGATGGATGCTATTACAAATAGAGTTCTCATTGCTTCCTAGAGGGAAGTAGGCGACATGAAAGGAGATATTTCTTATGCAGCCACCTCCATCACTTCTGACACATTGGGTAGATACATTTTGACTAGACCAAGCTAAGTGAGATCATCTTCTAAGGCTTCATCTAGTATTGTTACAGGCTTTAGTGATGAGGCATATAGATTTGTAGGTCTTCCTCCACCATGAGAGATACGAGCACTTTCAAGACATCAGAGTCATTTGGTTGTGGAACTTTACTTTTTGAAGGATCTCATGTAGTCATATTCTTATATTGTAGATATGCAGAAGATCCTGATACACTCAGTCAGAGATGTCATCATAATTGCACAGGGTCCTTTAGTTCCACCGACCTAGGACACACCATCTAGTCATGCATAACATAGTTCACAACAATCTACAGAGTACTCCACACTCACAGATCAGTTTGCAGCTCCAGAGCCAAGCATATGGGTTGGAGATGCATGCAACATAGCTGAGGTCCTAGACACATTTGATGAGCAATTGTGAGGGTTGAGTCATGTGGCACTAGCACTGATATTAAGCACTCCCCTCCCAGGTACACACACCCCTACACTCTTCATTACTAGAGATGGTCATGATCGGAGGTGGTGTGGGTGATGCAATTTCTATTGATGATATGATGGTGCAGTGCATTGATGATCCTCTTGCTCCTGAGACCCAGGTATATAAAATTTTATTTTCTCTTTTCCAGGATTTTTAGTGAACAATTAATTGTAGATGTGTGTATTGATCTTTGTTCTATGTATAATATTTTGCAAGCATAGTTAACAGAGCACATTACCTCTAGTGTGGCCTTGGAGCATCTTCATAGGAGAGATTCAATAGATGTGACTCCTACTAGTGGTCAGGTAAGTTTTTAATATGTTTAATTTTAAACATGCATGCGTATACTTGTGTATTTATATATTTCAAGTACTTTACATAATATATAATATGCATGTATATAACCAACTATTGTACTAAATTTGCAAGGGCCAGTTGTTGCTTCACAACTGGAGGATGCTCGTGACACTCGGTTAGAGGGTCGTTATGTTCGCATGTGCCTGAATGACTCCCTAGTTTAGGACATGTTGCACAGATCTTTGATTTAGGACTCATTATATATTTAATTATTATATGTTTGATATTTTCAGTTTATGATTTGAGACATATATTTATATGCTCTCCAGACCTAGACATAGATGATTTATGTGTTAAACATTTATGGTCGATAGATCTCTGGATGATTTATAATTGGCTTCTAGATGATTTATACATGTGTTTATGTTTTACATGTATAGATATACATAGACATGTTTATGTGTTTATGATTTGATTAGATTAGATTAGAATACATGTAGATGGTTTCATTTGACTAGATGATTTGATTTGATTAGATGATTTAATTTGATAATTGATTAGATAGTTAATTTGATAGATGATTTGATTTTATTAGATGATTTAATCTGATAGTTGATTTGATTGTTTCATTTGATTAGATGCTTTAATTTGATGGTTGATATTTGATAGTTAGATTGGTGTTTGTTGATTTAGATTCTTTAATTTGATAAGTTAACATTTCATAAATAATCTAACTAGTATGTAACTAATGAACCATAAGTATTCTAAGTAATCTAACTAATATCATTAGTAACCTAACTAATGTCTTAAGGGGATGTCTTAAGGTGATTTTTAACTAATAAATTTAATCGAATGTTAATATCATAAAAAATAACACTAATATGTAACTAATGGACCGTGAGTAATCTAAGTAATCTATAACTAACATGTCATAAGTAATCTAACTAATTTCTTAAGGGGAGGTCTTAAGGGGATCTTTAACTAATAAATTTAATCTAATGTTAATATCATAAAAAATAATGCTAATATGTAACTAATGAAACATAAGTAATCTAAATAATCTAGAACTAAAAGCATACATAGTTCTATATATTAAAACTATTGAACCATATGTATAAAAGCAAGTGTACATAAAAGCATATATAAAACCATATGTATAAAATCATATATAAAACCATTGAACCATGTGTATAAAATCACATATAAAATCATGCATAGTTCTATATATTAAAATCATTGAACCATCAAATAGGTCCATCATATGTTTAAATACATCAACAAAATATAGTCCATCATATGCTTAAATATATAAAAAAAGTATAGTCCATTTAATCTAGAGATATCAAGTAGGTCCTAACACATGAAATATGTATATAATAATTTTTAGATTAACTCAAGTGGTTCATACCTTTCATGGAGAACATGTAATATTATTTCATGATCCTCACTATCTAGTCTCCACTTACAACGTCTACATTGAGATTTAACTGGATGGAGACAATGGGAGGTGGCAACTACTAGGTGGCTATATTGAAACACCTTATTGTCTGGTTGGTAATCAATAAAGTGAATACCATGTTGAATTACTTTGATTTGCTTGAAATATGTTCCCTCTAAAACAACTGAACCTACAAATCACAAATAAATTAAAATTTTGTTAAAATTTTGAAATTTTAAATTTACAAAATGAGTTCAATATATTGATGTAAATCATGCAAACCTATGGGGAAGAAAATTCCATCGCTTTCTTCAGGTTCAATTAACTTCATCCACTCTGTAGTACAACACAATAAATAATAGCTAAATCCTACATTTCCATGCTCAACAATCACCGCAAACACATCTCCCGCACAAAAAATTTATATACATGTGAGATCCTAAAATTTACTTATTTCAATCTATCTATCTATCTATCTATCTATCTATCTATACATGCAACTCAATGCCATATAATGTGAAACTCAATTAAATTATACTTACCAGTTTTGACCATTCCCGAGATATGATTGTAATCAATAGAAATCAAAGGAACATCATCAAATTTTTCATCTTCATCTCTAGCAAATGTATCAATAGCAACTAGTGGCACCAGATTTCATGCACCTACATATCTATGTTTCTGATTGATGCATTCCTCATAATTGTCAGCAATGCAATAACAACAAAAGCATGAGTAGTCCCTAGTGTTCAACATCCAATTGTGATAATTCATACTCATAACTAAATGCAAAGATCATGTCTTTTCTATCCTCTTACAACCATGCATAATTTTTCTATCCACACCTAAAAACATGCATATATAATGTTGTATAAAAAGGGAACAAATATGAATTTCATTTTATAAATTTGAATAAAGAATGTAAAATTTAAACAAGAGTAAATATATATATCACACATGCATAATTTAAAAATGTGTGCATACCTCTTATCTCCCAAAATTCTCTATGTGGTACCACTTGAGCAATTTATGATGATGGTCCATCATCGTTTCATGTGAAATGTGTCATGCACCATTCAAAAACATGACGTATATTTTTTATATTGATTCCCTCATAGTTCATTTGATACTTTTGTAGAGCACATTGATGCAAACTCCAACACCATCATGTTCACCTTTTCCATGTCCACTCTCAAAGAAACTCTAGACACGTGGTATGTTTTCATTATGATGATATCTACATGGTGCATAAAATGGTCTGGATGATTTGAATTGTGTAGCACATCTTTGACCAAACGTAATGTTTATCAATTTTTATGCCTCTTTCTTTCAAATTTGCAAAAAAATCTTGAAGCAGTGTTCTACATAATGAATGTCATGCTCTTTATCATCACTTATATAAAAATGATATTCCTTCTTGATGACCCGTGCTTCAAATGTACTCTGAATAGCATCCAAATCTAATGGTGCATGTCGATAACACATATGTACCGTAATAGTAAGCTTCTCTGAAAAATAGTATTCTAACTAAATTGCCTTTTGATGAACATGATGAACTATAACTAATTTAATGTTTGAAGATGTTAAGTTGATGATCATACAAGGCAATAAATCAATTAATGTATTGTATTTTCATTGATGTCAACTTAATATAATCTGTATGGTCATGGACATACTGCCAAACACTTAAAAGAACTGATGAATCAAAGGCTATGCTTTCAGTAATGTATATAAGTCAAGTATTCACAAAGTGACTGCATAACCCAATGGAGTGCACATAGACGGTCAGAGTAAAAGAAAAAATTCATAGTGTTACATGATGAGAAAATGCACAACATTACCGATGAGGAAATTTATAGTGTTGCCCAACAGAAAAGACTAGGACGGAGATCCCGATGACAACTGAAGTCACACCGACAAAATAGTCAGTTATCACCGATGACTAACTGAAGTGTTGACTGACAGAACATAGAGTTCAGAAATGACAAAATGCTTAGCTTTCAAGAGCTAAAAATAGACTTAACTGATACTTATCATTGTTTTGATCGATAAGATAAAGTTGAGGATAAGTAACAGATTTAAAGCTGCTTTGTCCAGTTGGCAAGAAGATCTCTGCGAGATAAAACTGGAGTTTTTATTTAAATCTAATTGGTGATAATTATGGATCACACCAAGAATCAAGAAAGCCAAGAAATGGTGAATCATGTCTATAAAGAGGCAAACCCAATTCATTACGAATTGTGTGGGGTGAAGAGAAGAGAAGAGAAGAGGAAAGATGCTAAAGAAATTCTGAAGGAGAAGAAAGTCTTCGTTCAGACTTGATCAACAAGCTAAGGAAAGAGCTAGATTCTGCAGACACCGACGAACAGTGAGACAACATCACAGAGCAGAATGATGTGGAGAAAAGGTATAGAATTGATTATATTGATTAGAGAGGTAATGCACTTACAATAGATCTAAAAATCTGTAATTCAAGTTGTATGTGTGAACAAATCATTTAATATTTTAGTTTAATCATTGAAGCATCAAGTCTCTTAACAGAACAAGACTTAAAAGTCTTTTGTAATTGAGATACATCCCAAGGAGTATCAAAAATTTTGATCATAGAAAGTAGCATTGGATATGCTCGATACCTATTGACAGGCCAAGTGAGTGTTTGATCAAGGATGGTAGCATTAGATGCTAGATACTAGGTGACAAACTATTTTTTAAATCCTCTAACAAGGTCACACCTAACAATGTGTTTGTAACCTTTAACAGGGATGACTCTTAACTGAGCTCACTTCAGAAGAGTGAAAATTTGGGGTACCGGTCCTAGTGGTTTTTCCCCTAACAGGGTTTCCACGTTAAAAATCCATGTGTTATGTGTTTATGCTTCATTACTTTACTGTTTTACATTTCACATATGCAATTCTAGATTGATCAGTATACTTTAGCTATTTACTGTGCTTCTGTAAATAAATGACTACTTATCGATAAACATACAAAAGAGAGATTTGCAAAGCATTCTAACAATTAGTAATTGGTTATAAGTATTTCAAGGCATTCATCTTGTAGGATTGAGTATAACTGAAAGCTTAAAAGTGGTAATAAGTTTTAAAGGGTTGATTTAAGGATTAATTTTTTAGGCCACTGATTCACCCCCCCTCTTAGTTATTACTAACAGAACAAAGGAATAGTTTTCTATGAAATCAACAATTGATAGAATAGCTCCAAGTGGGAAATTGTCTCTTAGTGTTTGGAATTATTGTGCTTTCCACTTTGCAAAAAAAGCATGATGAATGTAGGGTTGAATCAATCTTTTAAATTTGTCCATAAATGCTCCAACAGTTATCTCCTCTTCAACATATTCTAACCTTTTGGATTCTTTCCCAAATTTTGTTTCATTCTTTACATATTTGTAACTCTTTCAATTTACCATCTTTGTTACATCAATATTTTCATTTTTCAAAGGAAAAAGAGCCAAATCAACACATGTTTCACATATTCCTTTTATGCGATTTATTTGACCAGCTGCATCATCTTTTTTGTCACATAAAATCGATGAGATAAAATCACTTCATCTAGTAGGAGGAGCATTTTCAAAACCATATGTCTCTTCTACAAACTTTCAAAAAATCTGATAGTGGAGATCATTCAATATGATAGCGACAACAAGAAGTTTCAAACACTTTCTTTGTCTTGACATGATATGACTTCAATCTTTCAAACAATGTTTGCCCAATCTTTATATTGGGACTTGAACTACAAAATGAAACATACATTTCATGGTGTGTTGTCCAACCAATGTTTTGTATGATGTTCATATTGATTAGCTACAGTTCTATGTCCGATAACATCTCTACTGTTTGATGAAGGATGTGTATTATCATTCCAAAATAATGTGACAAAAATCTTGATTCCCCATCAATCCTATCAGAACGAGGAGCTCTAAACATGATTTCCCAATTGCCTTCCAAGGTGCCATCATCCAAAAACATTCTTCTATTAACATATTGTGATATTGTTTTCCTACTAAAACCAATCCAAGATGAAACTGAAGATATTTGTCTTTATCAGAGCATAATGTTACCTACAATGGATGTCAATGTGAATTTTGTTGTAATGGTCTTATCTTTAGTTCAAGATAGCTTCCCTACTTGGTTCAAACCTTTCATAATATTTTCAATCATATCAGTTTGCATGTCAACAATTTTTCTCTTCTTTGATGTTGTGTCTATACCCAATAATTTTAATGCCTCTTCCAACTTTTTTTTTATAAGTACAACTGAAAGAAATTGGATTTTTTCAAGTGTTTCCGAATTATCAAATATATTCAATATTTCTCTTGCTATCGTATTCGTTGACCTCTTCTTAGAAAGACTTAAGGTTTGAACATTAGCAAGTGATCTCAAATTCTCCACATTCATTGTAAGTAAATGATCTAAGTTTCTATAATTAATATTTCTCTTTACAATTTGAGATAGATCTATAAGTTCATACATACTAGTAGGAGCACGTGATCCTAACCCTTCTCCAACATCCATTTCTTGAGCTTGCATAGGGAGTGATCCCGACTCTTCTTCAATGTGCATTTCTTCAACTTGACTTGACCCTCCTACTTGAGTTTCTCCTTCACCTTGACCATGTTGATTGTGAGCTACATGCCCAAAAATGAATCAAATAAGAGAAAAATGAAGCATAGGTCCATAAAATTTGGGTACGTAAAATTAGAGGTCTAGGTCCATACCTTCTTTAGTTTTATAATAATATGCCAATGCAGCTTCATGATTTCTTTGTTCGGTACCAGATAACCTTTTTCTTGTAGATTTACTTTGTATCCCCTTCTTGTTCCCCATTTCTTCTCTCCAAAAAAATGTCTTTCAAAAAATTGGCAATAGTAATTCTCCTCTTCAAAAAAATGTCTTAGAAAAAATCACCTTGATAGTAATTCTCCTCTCCAAAATTATGCCTTTGAAAAAACACCAATAGCAATTCTCCTCCAAAAAATGCCTTTGAAAAGATAAGATCAATAGTAAAAAATGTTAATTAACTTGACTGCAATTGTGTGAAAAATGAAAAAAAACATTTACTTTTATACCATGCAATAATAAAAAAAATAACTAACCTAGTTTGGGCGAACTAGGTCGGCTAAAAGTCTGGCTGGGATTTCCCTGACAGACTTTTCCCATGGGGTCTTCTCGCAAAGACCTGATATACCTTCGTGCAAAGGGGGTCTTCACGCAAAGACCCCAAATTTGAATTTTTCCCCTAGAGACAAAAGAAAGCTACAAAGAAATGGTCTTTCAAGGCTTGAAACTCGAAGCAAGCTTTCTAATGATGCTACTCAGAGAAAGATTTCTAATAACTATAATTTTAATACATATTGAGTTCATTGTCACTTTCAAATTTTACTTTAATTAAACATAGGTTGTTTGGTCATTTAGCAACCTGTCTCTTCGAGGCTTTAGGAAAAATAGTAACTTACAAAAAAAATATGAAAAATATGTAGGAAAAGAGTATTTGTGTTAGCTTTCTATCAAAACAATAAAAAATAATTTTTGATATATACAGATCAAGCTAGAGCGATCCAAAAGAACCTATGTCTAAATTACAGTTACTGTCACTTTAGAACTTAAGAAACTATGAAATATTGAACCAAAATGAATGAAACCAATTGCATCATTTAGATATTGAAGTTACAAATATAACCTCAAAATATTACATCGTTATCATTTTTTTTAATAAAAATTTATGTTGATCGAAGTGATAGTCACTCCTTAAAAACATTGATTTTTCACACAAATAATAGAAAACCCTCCATAATATTGAAAAGAGAGGCATGACATGTCCATTGACATGGTGTCACTAAAGAGGAAATGAAGGCAAGGCCCATGCGAAGAAAGCATGACCTTGGCTTGTCTATGATATAGAATTCAATTCAACCTCTATTGCCATGATTAGTTGATATAAGCCTCTACTTGTGGGTTTAAGCATAATTTATGGCTTCCATTCAAAATAATCATATGGCATAAGAAGAGAAAAGGTTGGAAACTCCCTTTCTTTCAAGCTCTGATCTTTTGTACCTACAAAAAATAATTCACTCTTCTTCCTAGCATCCTTAGCTCTGATACCATGTAGAATTTTGTAGCTTTAACTGCACAAAGATCTAGCTAGGTAAAAAGAAACATAACAGCTTGCAAAAAAAAAAAATAGAACAACTTTGATGAAAAAATAAAATTCATTTTTATCATTCCATGATGATTATAATATGCATAATAATGCTTGATTTATACAATGTTGAAACTACCGTATGAAAATATTAGTTATGGTGAGATGCATGAACAACTAACACTTCGGTGAAATGCATGATTAGATAACACCATGGTAAAATGCATGAGTTACCACCAATCCTTAGGAAAATACATGCAGATGAAATAACTCAAATCAAGAAACGAGATCACCTTAATTAACAAGATGAAGATTAATATATGCAGTTCTATAAATCATAGTAAAATTAAAGTCCAACGGTGGTTGGAATTAATATACGCATGAGAGGATGACCCATACATTTGGTAGACCGTTTGAATGAGGTGCACTCTACACTAGGGCCTCCCATGCAAGAATTGGCTCCTTATGGTTTCATTTCCTCAGCATCTCCTTTAATTCTGGCATGCTATGGACTGATGCGACAATTATTTCATTTAGCAGATTAGATCAACTTTTATCTCAACAAAGATCTCTGGCATCGAACGATCCACAGTTACCTATGCTACGACATGGATGGAAGAAAGAATGATGAAATCCAGGTTGGCAGTTGATCAAGATTTTGCATATTCAGTGCTTTTGGAAATAAGTTCCAAGTCTCATGCTCAAGGTAGATCTGTACCACTCCATCAAGTGTTCATATTAGTGCCTCATGCTTGTGATTTAGAAACATGGGTAGATTCACACTAATATGGTACTCGAAAAATCCATAAAAAGAAAAGGATATTTTTATAGAGTTATTGTAGCAGTTTAAATTCATAGTTTTTTATTTATGTATTGTCTCTATTTAGCCATTGTTGATTGTCCTAGAGTAGTTTCATGGTCTATCTTCACGCATAGGGTCCATATTCCCAAGTTATTAATGGTCATGTTAAAGTATCAAAAAATAATAATATTATTATTTTATTTGTAGTTGGATGCACTTTCGCTTGTACGCGATATCTATTTTATGGGACATTCTAAAATTGAACTTCAAAGTCAAAGTTGCTAAGTAGAAAATCTACTGGAGGTTGGAGGCAACGGAGGAAGGAGGACAATTTGGTGACCTTTCATTAGTCTCCAACGACAGGACCGCTTATTAGCTCTGGTGACATTTTATATTCTTTTCAATATGTTTTGGAATAAGTGGAAATTTCACATTGTGGACGGGGAATAATAACCAATATTCCATTCCCATTTTTTGGTTGGATGTGTTTGTCCCCAATCACGATTATTGGTTGTTTGTGAGTGGATGTGTTTGTCCACATTCATAAGATGATGTATGTGATTGGAAGTGTTTTCCCCCAGTCACATTTGTTGGGTAATTATGATTGGATGTATTTCTCCCCAATCATAATAGTTGTGAGAAGAAGTGTGTGTCCCTGTTCATAACCTTGTTTTAGATAGATGTGTTTGACCCTATCCAAATTTGATGTAAAACCTTAGATAGATGTGTTAGTCCCTATTCGTGGTTTCCTGAGTAGATGTGTATGTCCCTACTCTTATCCTATAGTGTCTGATGAGCTACTGTGTGTGGTCATCAAGTATTGTGATGTACAATCTCCTCATGTTCACACTAAGGGGGGTGTTGGGAATTAGTGTTCACATATATGTATTAGGGATATTAGAGTGCATAAAATAATTTGGTGTTATATAATATTAAGTTATTAATAAATAACTTAATATTATTGATGTCACATGGTTTTTTATTGTTTGTTCAATAAGTTATTTTATTAGTGGTACGTATGTTGAGTTGTTAAAACAACTCAACATCATGAGGAAAGTAGTTCAGGAGGTTTCCTATAAAATAGGATATGAAACTCCTATATATATATGTGAAGGTTTTGAATGTAATGAGATGAAGATAAGCACAAATTAAATAGTTTTTTAATTACTATTTTAGCTTCAATTCATCTATGTTGAGATTTTCTACAAATGCATAGATTATCTTACAAGCTCTATGAATAATAATTTGTATGATTAAAGTATTTTGATGTATAATCAATTTTTAAAATTGTTGTAAAATTACAAATGAAACAAAGAAAATGTATAAATTATATTATAAGCTCTATGAATCATGTGCTCTACCTCATGATTGATGTATAATATATTTTGACCAAAAAACATAAAGAAAAAGAAAAAAAACAATCTTATTCAATACAATTCTTCAACTTTAATTTTGAAAAATCTAAATAACTCATTACAGTTTATCCTATTAACCTAATTTAATTAGTCGATAGGCTTTTAGTGCAAGGTTGCTTGCGTACGACCATCCCCAAAACCTGTCTCACGCATCAAACCGCGAATGCTCTGGTTTTTTTTGGCAAAATGGGTGTTCCAAACCACTCTCAGGGTTTGTTGCATAATTTTTTCCTTCTACATTTAAGTCCTCTGCAATCCGTAGGCAAGGGCTTCACGTTTTGTGATTGCTATGTTTGTCACAATAGTTTGTAAACATTTTCATGATTGTTGCATTTGTTTTGGTAGTTTGTAATGGTGGGAGACTTTAATGTAGAGTTCATTGGATGCACACAATGCTCTGCATTTTTATCATGGTACTGTGTTTCACATAGCCTGGAGAAGTTACTTCTCACCTACAGCCAAGTTATGACCACCCATAAAATACGGGAACTCCAGAAGAGAACGAAGAACACACAAAATTTGGCGCTTACCAGTGCTCGGGCTTCTTCTCCAGGTTATTATGCCTTTTTTGTTTTCCATTGTTTTGTTTTCCATTTTTTGGTTCTTGTGATTGTGCATTATAAACTTGAATTTGGGCATTGTGCAGAAATTTGAGGTAAATCTCTTGCCATGGTTTTCACTTGTTTTTATTTTTCAAATCTGTTCATAGCCAGATCACCTGTATTGTGTTTTATTTCATTCTGAAATGATTCTATTGTTATTAGCCAAATGAGGAATGCCTCATGGAATGCGTTGATTATAGAATATGAAAAAAATGGCTTTGTTGTGAGGGACTGGAAACTTTGAATCCATGTGATTGTTAGGTCTAATTTGATGAAAAACCTCCCCGCTTGGGCTAAATTGAAGCTTGTAATATATTATGGATGTCTCCCCTTTCTCTACTCCCAAGCGTACATAGGAAGGCAAAGAAAATATGAGTTTTTGTTTTGTGCATTTGCATCTATCTGATGACGTACCATGAATGCTTCTGAATTATTTAATGAATAAGGGTTTCCCATATTGTTTGTTGTCAACAATCTGACCCAATGAGTGGGTGTCCATTCCTTCCATTGATCTGTGTATTCACACTAGATCTCATCCTTTGATGGAGAACCATGCCTATTAATGGTATTATCACTGATGCTCCATCCACTTGTTATTGTGTTTTATTTCTACCAGTTGTTGAAACGATAAAAAAATGTTGTCAAAACCAAGTTGCAGTAAAATTCTTTCTTTATAATTTTCTATATTTAATTTATTTTATGTTATTATCCTTAAAAAACATTATAGACAACCAGGCAAGTCTCAGAAATTAAATTCTACAGGTTTTCAGACAATTAGCTTCCTAAAAATCTCTTCAAATGCCTTACAAGTGCTGCATACACCATCACAATGTATTGGTCATTAGTCATGTATAGCATGAGAGGCATTCTGCCTTCAGTGCCCTATTTATTATTATTTGTCATGACGAATAATGGTGATGCCACACTGTTGAGAAGATGGTCTATTTTTGTATTATTGTTTGAGGTTAAAGGAGGAAATGCAGCTTTTGTAATGTCATTAAATGTCACTTGATCCAATGCTTGCTTCATATCTCTAGCCTGCCCCTGCATCAAAGAACCATTACCACTCAAAGAGGGAAGTCTTTCAGGGATAGTGATGTTTGAATTGATGTTTTCATTGGAAAAATCCTCCCCCACTCCATCTCCTCCATTTTCTTCTAAGAAGCCATTGCTGAACATCAAGAAGGCAAAGTTAGGTGCCTATGTATGAGGAGCTAGCAGTAGGTGTTGAAATTTGTGTTTCAAAGGTCCAACACTATTGTTGCCAAACATATTGCGTTATGTCCAGTACCCAATGAATATGAGGCCAAACTCTTGTTTTGTTGGGTTTTGTTTGGGAGTTGATGTCCATGAGCAAAAGTCTAGGATTGCCACCAAAATGAGGACTGCAGAGCAGCAATAACTGATTTAGATTCTGGATTCTCATTAGAGAAATTAGAAGAGCTAGATTGTAAGTGCAATTCAAACTCTTTTAACGTCTCTTTTTGAAGTAAATTTTATTTTATTTTCTTTTCAGTAGGCTGTAATACAGTTGGATTCATTTTTTTACCTTGGAAGTATGCTTCACTGGCACAATATGCTTATGGTATCCTGTTGTGCAGTAGTTCTAGAAATTGTTAATGGTTGTCTCCTTACACAACTAATTCGTATTGTGCAGGCTATTTCCAATTCAACTTTAACACAACTAATTTGTATTGTCCAGGCTATTTTAGTTAACCAGAAGAGAACATAGGACACACAAAAATTGAGGCTTAGAGGTGCTTGAGCTTCTTCTCTAGGTTAATATGTGTATTTTCTTTTCCATTCCCCACAGCCTGCAATTTGTTTTCTGTGATTGTGTTAAATTTCTCAATGCCCCTATTTCTTATTTTGGTTCATATTAGTATTACCCCAAATGTAGCAATCAGTAACAATATAGTACCCAAAAGCATTAAAATTTGGTTTTTTGATTACTCAGAAGCATGACAATGTGGATAATTCAAATAGATAGTTTTGGCTGGTTTTCATGGCACAGACTAACATACTACTGCAATATTTATTAGGTGGATGACACAGGTTCATAGTAATACTACTAAAACATTCAGAATGCCATGTAACTAGAATAAAACTATATCCGGTATTTCAAAATCTTTTGTTCTGTTTTCAATCAATCTTATGTTCTGTTTTGTAGTAATATTTTGTTCTGTTTTCAATCAGTCTTATGTTCTGTTTTGTAGTAATATTATTTTTTGTTTTCAATCAATCTTATGTTATGTTTTCAAGTAATCTTTTGATCTATTTTCAATCAATCTTATGTTTTTACTTCTGAGAAAGTATTTGGTAGGGAGGGTTCGAATAGACTAATAAAAAGGCATCATTCAGCTACAGTTTTCTATATATTGAGAGATATTTTCTATACAGTTGATAAAATGGCTGAAAAAAATGGATATAGATTATTGTTTGTTTGTCTTCATTCCCTGATATTTATTACCTTGCTTTATTTAGTTTAAAACAATTTTCATTTATTTAAAAACAATTTTCATATATTTAAAAATAATTTTCATATATATATTTAATGACTAAAAGGGACTAGAAATCATTACCACCAGTTGTCATATTTAATGAGCCAACCCTTAATCCAAACCCACTTCTTAAATACTCTGTTGTTGACATGGTATGGTTTTATCATGATATTTTGACATTTTCATATATGTAAAGACACTAAAAAAATCCTTGGGTTGAACGGGATGAGCTAAATCGGTATAGTTCGCGCAAGATTAAAACAGAACTTGTACGGAAGTACGGACATAATGCAAAAAAAGAAAAAAAATGAAATGAAATGAGGCCAGAACAGAATGTACCTGCCCCATAGTGGGGGCCAAAAATGTATGTGGTAAATTTGTTCTTGTTAACTCACCATACACTTCAACATAGTCCTTCTTCATCAGATACACACAAGACTGAATATGAGATTATTCATCCTGTCTGCCTGCATGATTCGACCTGTTGCCTTCTATCTAGACCTGTTGCCTTCTATCTAGACGTGGTTTTCAAAATAGCTCTTAGAATGAGAGTCTCACAACCATAGACCAATCTAGGAACGAAGGATTTTTCTCCATGAATGCAATACAATGCAATATTATCCTAAGAATTGAAAGATGTAAGCTTAGTCTAAGACGTGATTGCAATGTAATTATTCTAGAAATTGAAACTATTCTATTGCAATAATGAAATTATTCTATATGAGATTATCAAGAAATGTGACAATAATTCAGTATTCTAACAATGCATGAAAGTGAGTGGGCCTTTTGAATGAAGAATGAGAGTTCTTTTATAGACTCAGAGATGATCAGAATAGAAACTTTCCTCTTTGAAATAAAACACATAGAAAATCCATTTCAGAATAGAAAGCTTTATTTAAAAGAATACAATAAATTGTTTTCTCTTTGCTTTAACTATTTTCTTTCTTTGATTTAATTTTGTTTTATTTGATTTATCTTTTTTCTTTCTCTTTAAAGCACAGTTAATTCAAAGTTTTCATTTCTGAACTGAAGATAAGATTTTGTTGACAATATTTAATTAATAAAATAGAAATGACCTCATAATTGCTTTTTCTCAATTATCTGAATAATTAAATTCAATTATTGAAAATGAGGATATTTATTTAATAATTAAATATTATTTAATTCCTTTTTATGTGTCTTAGCTAAAGAGGGTGAACTTAATTTAATTAAAGTGCTAGGACTTTATAATTAAATTAATTTGATCATAAGGTTTGTTTAGCCAAATAGATATTTAGGAATTAAATATGATGTATGATTAATGCAGATTTAGGATTTTCTGCATTTGACACTCAGGTCGAGTAGAGTCAGTCAAAACTCAGAATTGCCTAGTACAATAGGACTTTGATGATTCAGAAGAATGATAAATGCAACAAAATTGGTTAGGGTTGCAAGATGCCAATTTTGGGGTGTTACATTTTTCCCCTCTTTGAATTGATGTGCGAGCAACGCATTGATTCAAAGAATAGTCTGATGCTTGAAGCACAGAAGAATAGATTTGAAAATTGATGATGCAAAGATTTTAGAGCCATCTCCAGAACAGAGATTGACTCTCCGAAGTCTAGGTTAGGTTGCCAAGACATTGGTCAAATAGAGTTTTTGAGGGTTATCTTCAGAACGAAGCTTGATCCCCAGGGATCTGGGTTAGAACGCCCTGATACCTAATAGATTTGATATCTTTCACAAGATTGTCCTCAGAACGAGGCTCAACCTTCAGGAGTCAGGGTTAGATTGCCCCAATACCTGTCCAACAAGATAATCAATAGAGATTTTAGGACTATCTCCAGAATGAAGCTTAGTCCCCCAATATCTAGGTTAGATTGCCCAGACACAGGTTAGATTGATATCTTTCACGAGACTATCCCCAGAATGAGGCTGAACCTTCAAGAGTCAGGGTTAGAATGCCCCGATACCTATCTCAAAAGATAGTAAATAGAGGTTTAGAATCATCTCCAGAATGAAGCTTGATTATCAGGAGTCAGGGTTAGATTGCCCCGATACCTGTCCCAAAAATAGTTTTTTGAGAACCATCTCTAGAACGGAGCTTAATACTCAAGAATCTGAGTTAGATTACTCAGATACTTAATAGATGACAAGATGTAAGGAACAAGGATGCCCCTATTAATTAAAAGTCATGGAGCACCCAGTTTTGACTGTGAGGTACGAAAAACTGAACATGCCCCAAGTGATGAGATGCCCCTAGCAATGAGGACTTTTGAAAATCAGATCAGATTGATTGGAATAGATTCAATGATGTAATCATTCCTGCCCCCTCAGGAGTGAAATAAAAATATGACACATCATAATGATGATGGAGAGCAAAAAATCGTAGATAGATGTTGAATCAGAGATCAAGAAGAACTCAGAATAGATTATGGAAGAATTTGGAAGGTTCAGAATCAATTTTGAGCGATTTTGAGGTCTGGTGGACCAAGTTTGACTAGGGTGGACCAGAGTTGACTAGAGTTGAATTTTGAGGAAAAAAGTCAAAGATTTGAGAAAATGATGATAAGATAAGATTTTGACAAGAAAGCAACGTTAGAAAGTCGACTACACAAGCGTCTGATCGCATCAGTCCCGAAAATTTTAAAATGCAATTTTGAGCTATATAGAAGTGTTAGATTTTGATTTTGATCACGAAAATAGATTCAGAGTGGTCAAATTAGGTAGTGGTGAAGTTTGCGCGTAAAATAGAGCACTTTGAAAAATTAGGTCAAAACCTATATAAGGACGAAAAGGTCATTTTCAAATCATTTCAACCTTTTGACTTTTGAGAATTGAGCTATGAGTAAAAAAATGGTGGTCCCCTACAACATGCACCGATTCGAGCGATTGAGGAGGCACAACCGGCCTGCAGCATACGGACCTCCAGTAAGTAGTCGATAAACCTCTCTGCAATTCAAATTTTATCAATTTCGGTCATTTTTTTATTGATTTTCTGCATTTTTAGGAAAGTGTCCGCGGGTTTTCATGCGAAGAAGTAGTTTCTTCGCGTGACCCGTAGGGAAATATCATGCGATAAAATGCCTTTTTACATTGTTCGGTGGGAAAGATCGCTCAGGAGAGTACCCAAGTTCGCATGAAAAACCCTTCCATTGGGTGTTTTTTCGCACAAGTCAAAAAACTTTGCGCGAAGGTCAAGTATCGCGCGACCCAAAAAACTTCTTCACATGAAAGAGTACTTTGTCGCGCAAAAATCTACTTTTTCACATGGTAAAAAGTGAATAATTAGAACATGAAATCAGTCTGCGTCGCATCCAATAGCTTTTGCGTCAGCATTATCACTGTCTGTAGGATGTCTTTAATGCTTTATCATCTCGTTATGCTTTGATTATCTCAGATTACTGATCATGTACTATTGTTTGCATGTCTTGCAGGTTGAGTCTCTAGACATTGCCTTTTGATCACATCACCCGGCGATTAGTAGATTAGTATAACAGCTTGATGATGCAGAGATAGCGCATCTGGGTACTCTGGGTTTGAGTTCGATATGTGATGTACCCGAGATTCGGATAAATCATGGATTGCTAGGAGCATTGGTTGAGCATTTCCATTTAAAAATGAACACCTTCTATCTGCCACAGGGGGAGATGACTGTGACCCCCAAGGATATCTATCAGATTTTGAGGATACCATTCCACGGTGCCAGGGTAGAGTACGAGGCACAGCCCAGATTGGGGACACAAGCATTGAGGGAGATCTTACAGGATGATCTGGTTATGGGGAGGGCGATCTCGTGGGAGGATCTGATCAGTGAGTATGGTCCCACACACAGGTTACCAGTGGTGTTATCCTGCTTCCTTGGTTGCTACCTGATGCCCGATCGTGGACAACATGGTCTAGAGTGTGGCTGGGGTAGGATGCTTCAGCAGATGTTAGCACAGCCTCGACATTATGGATGGGGTCAGTGCATGCTAGCACACATGTATCACGAGATGCATGAGATCGCCTATCGAGAGGTGAAGAGTATGGTAGGTGGAGTTTTTGTCTTACAGGTATGGGCCTGGGAGCATCTTCCCGTTATGAGGCCGATATGCAAGAACATGAGGCAGCCTCTAGAGCCTTACATTTGCAGATACATGGGCATGATTACCCAGCCAGCGCTGGGTAAGGTAGATTAGTGGCGAGCCCAGCTCGATGACCTAGCTGCAGTAGTCTAGAGGCCATGGAGACTCACGGAGGCCTGGGATGATGCTGCAGAGAAGCTCAGTCACATGTTTTGTTCACAAGTGATGATAGGTCGCACTATCACAGTTATTGAGAGATTCCCACAGAAGCGGGTATGGCGACAGTTTGGCCGTCCACAGGAAATATCACAGGAGTACATAGCGTACGCGAGATTCATAGATGAGATTAGGAGGGGCTGGCTGACGAAGCTAGACCAAGGACATACGATGATTGACATTCAAGCATTGGTCCCAGTATAGTGGGACTATCTGAGAGACATGGCAGATGGCGGCGTGACCGCAGAGTACAAGGAGCACTTTGTTACCCATCCATTTCCTAGGTTTACAGATCCGGTCGAGATGGCAGGCCGAGGGCATATAGTACAGCCATAGGTCGTACAACCACAGGTCATACAACAGTAGATGCAGATGCCCCCACCATAATGGAGTACACAACCAGGGGTACAACAGGGTCCCCGTCCCTAGATAGTACAAGTAGACATCCTCGCTTGACAGATGGGGATGGATGTAGGGGCCAGTGGTAGCGGTAGTACGAGGCAGTCCCGATGATGGATTATTGAGCCGACAATTGAGGAGCAATAGGTACCATTACAGGAGGAGATATAGCAGGAGGATCCCATGCAGGAGGCTCAGCCTACGCAGGATCTAGCACAGGATCCACAGTGGCGGTCTTGGGAGAGAGTAAGACAGCTCTCGAGACTAGTCAGAGACTTGACAATACACATGGCCGTGCAAGACGCACGACTTCTGGATAGAGATCAGGAGATACAGGATCTCTGAGAGCTTTCGGTAGCATAGGAGGAGGTACGTTGCTAGACTGCTCAAGTGGTGTATTACTATGTGTCATATATATGGGTGGTGTCTAATGAGGAATCGCAGGTGGCAAGATTCTTGACCTATGCCAGAGGGTTAGAGGGTGCATAGGTGCCACCTCCACCAGATAGGCCCCCACCTCCACCTCCTCCAGGTGATGAGGGAGAGGGCCAGAGTTAGTTTTTTGATAGATAGATAGATGAGATCATAGGATGTATCTGATGCGTTGGCATCCATGTATGTATATCACCATTTTGAGTTAGATTGTGCTTGAGTAGCACCATTTTGTATTTATATCGACACATTGGATATATATATATATATATATATATATATATATATATATGAGCTCATCTTTTGGTATCATTACATGTGTCAGATTGTATTTTATGAGATGTTGCCTATATGTTTAGATGGTTAGATGAATTTAGAATGTATGCAAATATATGAACATGCTTTAAATATATGTAGATGTATGAGATGCACATGTATGATTTAGATGCAAAGATGTATGTATGTAGATGATTTATGTAAAGGCAATGTGTAAATGAAAATGCTAATGTAATGTATAGATGATAATGAGTTATGAATATGCAATGTTTATGGTACTAACATCTCATGCAGGACAATGAATGCTAACCAAAATAACATGTTAAGAATCGAGAGCGAGGATCGAACACTTGTGCAATCATGATGAAACCAGGATAGTGAAGAAGAACTACCCAATGTATGAACCTAGGAGAATGCAAAGAAAAGAACACTAAATTGCTGCCACAATGCAAGTCTAGAATGAAAATGCAATCCTATGCTAGATGCAATATGAAAGTGCAATTCTAGGACATGGTTGTGAGACCCGTCGTAAAATCATCATCATTGAGCATTTTTTTTTGGAACATGAAAGTCGATACAACCCTTACTGGCACCACAATGCAACCATAAGGATATGAATATGACTTGCATCGGATAAAATGTAGGAAACAAACGTAAGCACCAGGGCACAAAAGCCAAGATGACCTGAACATTGTTTCCAGTTAATGTTGCAAGAGTACACCAGTATCAAGGCATTCAAAGCCAAGATAACCATGAGTGCAGTCATGCGTAAACAAACATATCAATAACAAAAAAGCAATAACAAGCAGAGTAACAACAGGAAAGGAGATAGTACTGACCTCACCATGGCGTTCAAATAAACAGGATCAAGGAATGTGAGGCTATTCCACCTCAGTGCGGGAGCTCTTATCACATACACCCTGTTTATTTGACGTTACCGGATCATCGGGACTACACCAACAAGCAGTAGACAAATAAAATATCAATGAAATCCATGAGAATAGACAACATACAAAGAAAGATTCAATCATAGATCAGCATGTTTCAAATTTTGCGGATGTGTTCATGTGTAGAGGTGTTCAAAAACACCGTTGTGCTTGTGAGTGCATTGTGTTTGATTGTTATCGATAGATGTTTACATTTGAGATATCCGAGGTGTGTTAAAAAAAAAACACAGATGTGTCCAAAGATAGTGTTAAAAAACACTATTTATGGTGGTGTTGAAAAACACCAGTTTGTGTCAGTAGTGAGTTGTCCTTGAGAAGTGGCAAGATTAATGACTCAAGTGTAAACCAAAGATGTGATAGAATGGGGGACCCGTGCCCCCAAGTAATGATAACTGACTTGACGTATGTTGCGAGGACAAACTAGATTTGGTTGCCCCTAGGTGTGTGGCACTGAATCAGTGTCAAGTAAGGAGGGTTCGCAAAGGAACCAGAGTGTCACGAAAGTGACCAAAAGATATGTACAAGCTAAAGCAAAGAATTGTCAAGACTGAGTATCGATAGATAGAGCGTTTGAGTATAACTCCAACTGGAATGGATGTGAGAAATCTCAATAGAATAGTGATAGTAGGCAGATGCAGTGAGAACCACTGGTGACTGACGCGAGAGAAATGATCAAGTGAAGAGATCATAGGACTAGCTAGACATCAGTAGGAAGACGCAGTGAGAACCACTGGTGACTGATGTTAGGGAAATTTTCAAGAAGAGAGAACTCGGTATAAGCTAAGTGATAGTAGGCAGACACATTGAGAACCACTGGTGACTGTCATGAAGTAGATCCAAAAAGGTAATAGGACAATGCCCCCAAGACCAGGAGGGTTGCTCCGAGAATATGACCAGTTTCAATCCATGTAAGTTGGTGTCTTGACGGGAAACTGAAAGCATGCGGAAAAGCAAATGCAAGCAGGAAAGCAGCTATGCAAGAAGGCAAATGCATAAAGCCAAGTGGTGATGCGATAGATATAGAATTATGGAACAAGAGGCACCTGTTTACCAAGTTTTCACCTTCTTGGTAGAAATTCTTTTTTTGCTACCATGACGCCTGTTTGCCAGGTTTTCATCAATGGCACCTTTTTCTCTTTTTTTTTGGTATTTTTCAATTTTATTTTTTTTGTATTTTTGGAATATATGATTTTTTTGGAGATACATCAAAGCGCCTATCGCTAGGTTTTCACTAAGATGATCATTTTTTTAGGACTTTAGTATATACATGAGCACACTGAAGATGTCTCAGCTGTAGAAACGCTTAAGATGAAGAGCGTTGATGGGCTCTTTGAGTTGTTCTCCTTCAGTAGTAGAAAGTTGATAGGTACCAGATCCAAACACTATAGTAATAATATACGGACCAAGTAAGTTTGGTTCAAATTTCCCTTTCTAGATTTGATGTTGTTGATTCTTAGGGTTCTCCCTCAGAATGAGGTCACCCGCTTGGAAATCCCTTGGTCTAATTTTCTTGTTATAGCTCTTGGACATCCTTTTCTGGTATTCTCTAAGGTGGTGGAACGCCACTTGTCGACGTTCATCAAGTAGTTCTAGCTCTTGTAGCCGAGATATTTTGTTATCTTCATCAGTAATGAGGCCTTTTAGAGAGACTCGCAAAGAAGGAATCTCAACCTCAATTGGTAACACAACATCTGCTCCATAAACCAAAGCGTAGGGTGTAGCCCCTGTTGGTGTTCTTATGCGTGTCCTATATGCCCAGAGAGCTGGATTGATCTGGAGATGCCAATCTCATCCAGATTTGTGCACTGTGCAATGTAGGATTTTAAGGATTGTCTTGTTGGATGCTTTCACATGTCCATTACCCTGAGGATAATAGATAGAAGACCAATGTTGAGTAATTTTAAACTTAGAGCATAGCTCTATCAAATCCTTGTTTTTGAATTGTCCCCCATTATTAGTGATGATTTCTGAGGGTACACCATGTCTACAGATGATGTAGTTGAGAATGAACATAGCCACTGATTTTTTGTTGGCAACAGTGAGAGGAACTGCTTCCACCCACTTGGTACAATAGTCTGTAGCTATAATTATGAACTTATGTCCATTGGAGAATGAGGGGTAAATCTGACCCACCAAGTCAAAGGCCCATTGTTGAAATGGCTAGAAAGTAATGAAGGGAATAAGCTCCTTGGTTGGAGCATGAATCAGATTACCATGTAGTTGACATTGCTTGCAAGACTTAGCAAACTGTGTAGCTTCTTTTTCCATATCTGGCCAATAGTAACCAACTCTAATAAGTTTACGGGCCAATGTCAGGCCTTTAGAGTAAGACCCATAGATGCCTTCATGCACCTTTACTAACGCACATTTGGACTCATCAGGTTCTAAACACCTAAGGAGGGTATCGTCTAGACCACGTCTGTATAAGTCGTTAGCTATGATGACGAACTATGAAGCACTGCGAATTAAGTGACGTTTCTCATTCTGGGTGTAAGTGTCCAGAACAATCTGGTCACGAAGGTAGGAAAAGATATGATGGTAGCGAGATGAGTCATGTCTAATGATAGAACAGATCATCTGAGAATCAGGGGAGTCATAGGTTGGGTAGTGTAACGTCTCCACTAGGAATTCATGTCAAAAATCATTTTCTGGCATCTGTAGCATGGAGGCAAGAGTAGCCTTGGCATCTGCCACTTTATTATATGCTCTTGGAACTTGTTGAAATGTGATGTGAGTAAAATACTTTTTGAGGTCATCAACCAACTGTTTATAAGGCACCAACTTGTCGTCCCTTGTCTGATAGATATCATTTACTTGATTGATGACTAACTGTGAATCTCCAAGAATATTGAGTTCTTCTACTCGCCACTCAAGGTCGATCTTCATACCATTGATTAGGGCTTCGTACTCAGCAATGTTGTTTGTACAAGGAAACAACATCTTATATGATTTTGGTAAAGAGTACCTTTGAGGTGTAATGAACAGTATCCTAGCACCTAACCCCTGTTGGGTAAATGAACCATCAAAAAACATAGTCCATGATCGATGTGTGAGAAGTAATATGGACTTATCTGGAAATTCAATGTGCAATGGTTGATGATCTACTAGAGGTTCTTCTGCTAACTAATCTGCTATTGCCTATCCCTTAATGGCTTTCCTTTCTACATATTCAATATCAAATTCACTGAGAAGCATGACCCCATTTAGCTAGTCTACCTGTGAGGGTAGCTTTACTAAGCAAATATTTCAGAGGATCAATTTTAGCAATTAGACGTGTAGTATGAGCCAGCATATAGTGCCACATTTTTTGTGAAGCAAATACCACTGCAAGGCAAGCCTTCTCTATAGCAGAATATTTCATTTCATATGAGACCAGAGTTCTACTAATGTAATAGATAGCCCTCTCTTTGTTGTGCTGATCTTCTTGAGCCAATAGGATACCC
>MU224790.1:5995142-6013570 GCA_018584345.1 Thuja plicata
AGTTTTCAGTTTCTTCCTCTTTCTCAACAAGTGTTTCTACATCATAGTTGGAAGGTAACTTAGCCCCTTGATTGGCTAGTTCAAGAATGTATTTCTCTTTCTCCTCAGCTAGGAGAACTCCCATCATTCTACTGAAATCTTTGTTAGCACAAGCTTGTGCAATATCTTCTTGAGTTATTTCTACTTCTACATCATTAGGGGGGTCTTGAGAATGGGACTTACCCCAAGTTTTAAAGAGGTCAATTCTGCTAACCTCACCACCTGATTGGTTATGATCTGCCATCTTGCCAAAATGCAAGGATTCAAGGAGTAAAGACTCGATGTGAAAATATTGAGTGTTCTCTGAATTTGGGTCTTCTTGGAATAAAGGATTTCGAACCCGACTAAGATCCACTAGAAATGACCGTTTATTGTAAGGTCGACATACCGGGGAAGGAGGTCGAGATGATTCCTCACTAGATGTAGCCGGTAATGGTGTGGAAAGTACAGATTCATCTTGATTGATTGAAGGAAATGTTTTGCCACTTCGAGTTGTGACAGTCATAGACAAAGTTTGAACAAGGAATGTGAACTAGGACCAAACTTGAAATTGTCTCAAAGTAATTGCACAGAGCATGCCAAAAGATGAAGTATCCTTGGTGTAAATCGTCGAAGATGAGGCTAGAACAACCAAGAGATGACTATTGCGACACAAGGCATGACAACACAGATGAAAGAGATCAAAAAGACATGAGACGAGACCAGTTTAAGAAAGAATCACGTAATTATCAACCCAAGAAACCAAGTTTTAGACTGTGTGAAGATGGAGGGTAGAAAAATAGACCCATATCAAAGACCAGATTTGACAGAAGTACACCTAACTGACAGAAATTAGCTTGTTGTTTTGGACAAAAGACTCCAGATTTGCATGAAGAAATGCTCTTTCGCGCGAAGATTCTCACTGACCAGCGCAAAACTTTGCAGTATCATGCAAAGAATGACACCAGAATGACAAATGAAAAAGTGACAAAATAGCAGTACTGTTGCCAAATGTTGCGCGACAGTTTATGGCGTATCGCATGAAGATTCTCAGAGAATGACGCAAAGATTGGGAAATGTCACGCGAAACTACGCAAATGTTGAAAAATAAACGTTTATAGAATCAGACAGTTGAGACCAGTTTGCATTTCCCGAGATAAAATCATGTTATTTTCAGACAGATAGTTCAAGTTATAGATTGTTTTGGACATGTTCAAGATTGACAGTTTGTGTGTTTTGATGATAGTTTTGATTGTTTAAATGATACACCCACGCAAAACACTTTAAACAGAATATGTGTAGTACCAGAACAAGAACATCACAATCCTAGGATAGCTAGGACAATATCTATTAAATCATTGAATCTATTCCAATCAATGTATGTGGTAAATTTGGCCTTGTTAACTCACCATACACTTCAACATAGTCCTTCTTCATCAGATACACACAAGACTGAATATGAGATTATTCATCCTATCTGCCTGGATGATTCGACCTGTTGCCTTCTATCCAGACGGGGTTTTCAAAATAGCTCTCAGAATGAGAGTCTCACAACCATAGACCAATCTAGGAATGAAGGATTTTTCTCCATGAATGCAATACAATGCAAGATTATCCTAAGAATTGAAAGATGTAAGCTTAGTCTAAGACATGATTTCAATGCAATTATTCTAGAGATTGAAACTATTCTATTGCAATAATGAAATTATTCTATATGAGATTATCAAGAAATGTGACAATAATTCAGTATTCTAACAATGCATGAAAGTGAATGGGGGCTTTGAATGAGGAATGAGAGTTCTTTAATAGACTCAGAGATTATCAGAATAGAAACTTTCTTCTTTGAAATAAAATAGATAGAAAAGCCAGTTCAGAATAGAAAGCTTTATTTAAAAGAATACAATAAATTGTTTTCTCTTTTCTTTAACTTTTTTCTTTCTTTGATTTAATTTTGTTTTATTTGATTTATCTATTTTCTTTCTCTTTAAAGCACAGTTAATTCAAAGTTTCCATTTTTGAACTGAAGATAAGATTTTGTTGACAATATTTAATTAATAAAATAGAATATGACCTCATAATTGCTTTTTCTCAATTATCTAAATAATTAAATTCAATTATTGAAAATGAGGATATTTATTTAATAATTAAATATTATTTAATTCATTTTTATGTGTCTTAGCTAAAGAGGGTAAGCTTAATTTAATTAAAGTGCTAGGACTTTATAATTAAATTAATTCGATCATAAGGTTTGTTTAGCCAAATAGATATTTAGGAATTAAATATGATGTATGATTAATGCAGATTTAGGATTTTCTGCATTTGACATTTAGGTCGAGTAGAGTCAGTCAAAACTCAGAATTTCCTAGTACAATAGCACTTTGATGATTTAGAAGAATGACAAATGCAACAAAATTGGTTAGGGTTGCAAGATGCCAATTTTGGGGTGTTACAGGTATAAGCTTCAGAAATTCATCACAGGGCTATAGATTCAAATTCCAGGAGGCATGGTAAAGTTAAAATCGAGTAAAATGGCATATTCAACTTGTGGATTGATAATGGGTATTAGTTGTTGTTATAAAACTGTATTTATAATCAAATTTATTATAACACCTAATCTAAATATATTGTTAGACCTGTCTTCTTGTTGTTAGGTATATTATATATTCATCGTTACCTCGTGTTAAATAAATTGTCGTCTTCCCAACGAATAAAAATTGTAACTACTATTTTGCAAGTTTCTTTCATAGATTTAATATTTACATCTCTTATTTAGGTCATGGAAAATCCTCAACGACCAATTCATATTATTGATATTTCAAGTAGTTCGTCAGAAATCAGCGTTCCACAACAATCCACTGGCTCAAATACGTCTGTCAATTGGAATGGGTTTCATGAAATAGAACTCCAGATTGTTGCAAGTAGTATTTCCCTTTGTTGCCAGTAGAATGTTGAACAACTAAAAGCTACGAGTGCTTGTACTGGTGCTGTCAAAGATTTTGAGATCCTTGCGGTGGAGGAAAGTTTGCATGAGCTGCATACATACTACATGAAATATTCTAGTTTTTGTACTTTCCTACGAGAAATGTATTATGATGAGTATTACAAAGAAGGCAAGGCCCCTGGTATTCGACGTGCATTTCAAAACTACCTAAACTGCCCATGACACATTGTATATTGAAGTTTCCCTTTGTAGTTTACCTCTATTTGGACTTGTGTTGCCCCTATTACAAAAAAGAAGAAGACGAAGATTTTTGTCCTCTTGTAATTAGCATATCTTCCACTCCTTCCTCTTACTTCCACCAACTACTACTATAGATGAAGTTTGTACAAATTTGATTCTACTATGAATACACATGGTTGTTCTATGTTCCCAACACTTTTTCATTTATATGCTCAATTCAACCTTTTGTGTTATGTATATTGAAATAAGACATTGTTTGTTTTTACACTATGAATTGTTTAAATTTCATGCCCAAGTTGTATTTTGTTTGATTTTGAAATCAAGTTTCTATAACACTTTGTTTTCATCTGAGAAAATCCAAGTTGTATCTTGTTCACACCTTCACGTTTGAGTTCTTGCTATACCCCATTCTTTCGTTCACTATATATGTACATTTAAGTTGTTAATTATTTTGGGATGGTTTAAATTAGAGGCACATTATTTATACACCTTGCTTCAACTCTGCACTTCCAAAAAACTGCCTTGCACCAAGTTTCACAATCTATACTTATAGTATTTATACCTTACTATGCTTGCGTACAATTCGTCATTCGCACACTCTGAGATTGTTTATATAGCTCCCATAATGTGGATTAATAAAATTTTGCGTACCTTTTTTTTGAGCTACCACCTTTTGATAATTGAATGGAAAATTGTTTGATATTGGTTTTTTTACTATCACATGGTGATGATGCCTTATACAACATCACAACCAACGTTAGTTAAATCACAAATTTAGTTGTGTTCTCTCACTATGTTTTATGTTTTTCCCCAATTTTTTGGAACACACATATCGCACCTTAACAATATCTACAAAGAGATATTCTCTATTTGTTGGGTGGAGGTATGTATTCTTATCTTTCCATTTTTCCGTTGCAACTTACCTTAGCCCTACACAATTTGTAATCATAAGTGCCTACACCATTTTTTTTCCAAACATATTTGATACATCATGTATGGAAACCAAATTGCATTCTATGATTACTCTTTCAAAATCATGTTACACATGCATGTATATTAGTTGTCGTACATCATTCATTTGTATCTCAATTTAGAACTGCATGTCATTTGTTTATGATCTTAATTTGCATTACCCTTTATACTTGTAAAAGTTTGTTTGTACTTATATTCCACATAATGTTGAACACCAATCTAAATTTATAGTTCATTTATCACTCCTTTGAGCCATGTCTCACTCTTTAACGAAGAATGCAATAAAACTTATCAATGATGCCAACTTAGATGTACATCTGCTCCTTCAAGTTTTTTCCATTGCAACATTTGGTCAAGGAAATGGGTCAAAAATGAGATACAAGTTAGAGCTCTCAGATGGGCTACACTTACAAAAAGCAACCTTTCCAAGTAAGTTCAACGACCTCATAACAATAGGGAAACTCCAAAAAGGGTCTATAGTCCAACTCAAAGAATTCACTGTTCCTACTATTTGTAACTCCAGGTGAGGCAATAGCTACTAGGTCTTTATTGCAATAAACCATTTTATTTTCTTGTGCAACTATAGCACAATACTAATTGTACGTATCTAATGAATGCATAGGTGGATTGTTGTCTCCAACTTATAGGTTTCTTGCACGGATCATCATATAATAGGTGACCCCACCTTCTTCTTCAAAGAAGCAGAATTTTTTTAAAAAAAAACCAGTAGGAACTTCATCAGATAAATGCACAGATGTGGTAGATCTCGTTGCATCTGAACATCTCAATCCTACAAAATTGATGTTTGGCTTGCATGAATCTCTATGAAAGAAACCTCCCCCTACTACTATTACTCCTATCAGGAGCTTGAATCCATTTCAAACACAGTGGATGATAAAAGGTCATGTGACTATGAAGAAGGAAATCCACCACTTCAACAACAAAAATGGTGATGGCCACATGTTTAGTTTTGATTTGATTGATTGTGAGCACACTGAAGTTCGTGTCACTTGCTTCAATGCAGTTGCAGACCTCCATTTTCAAAAAGTTCAAGCTGGGAGCATATATACATTATCTCGTGGTACCGTCAAAACAACAAACAAGTTTTACAATAAGCTTAATAGTGATATAGAAATCACTTTAACAGATGATTCAAGTCTCAACCTTTGTGATGATGACCTCTTAATTCCAACACTTCAATTTTCGTTCACACCCATTGGATATATCCACACTCAACCTACTAACTCTTCTATTGATCTGGTTGGAATTGTCATTTGTGTGGATCCTTCCTCTACAATAAAAAGAAAAAGTGATGCAACTGAGGTCCTTAGGAGGAGTCTAAAAATGATAGATATGTCTACCTCCACTATAAATGTTACTTTGTGGGGAAAATCAGCTCAAAAGGAAGGCACACAACTGTAGGAGATGTACCATCTACCAAAGGTTATTGTGCTTGCAATAAAAAATGGTCGGGTTGAAGAATATAATGGTAAGGTTGTAAGTACACTAGGGACTTCCCAGTTGTTTATCAATCCTGCCATCGAAGAAACAAAAAAACTACAATCTTGGTTTGCACAGAATGGATTTGATCTTCTCATGCCATCCACAGACCTTCTAGATGCACCTGGACTTTTACAACGAAAAACAATCTCCAAAATTGTGCAGGACCCTCCAACTTTGACAAAACCCCTACAATGCATTGTTAGAGCAACCTTGGTTTTTGTCAAGACAAAAAAAAATTGTTATCCAGCTTGTCCCATGAAGATTACTAGAAAACAGTGTAAAAAAAGAGTTGAACATAACAATGAAGGACAATGGTTTTGTTCAAAATGTGTAGCTACTTTTCCAGATTGTGATTATAGATATGTTCTTAAAGACAAGTTTGAAGACCCCACAGGAGCTATATGGGCGACTGCTTTTGACAAAGTTGCAACTAAACTCATTGGCATGCCTGTAAAAGAGCTCTATATACAACAATTCAATCAAGAAGAAGATGCAAGTTCTGAGAAGGTTATTAGCCATCTACAATACAATCACTTTCTCTTCACCGTATCAAACAATATGGAAACATATAACAATGAAAAATGATTGAAAACAACCATTGTTGAAGTTGATAGGGTTGATTTCATAGATGAAGTTAAATTTTTGTTACAAGAAATTCCTATGCCATGTTCCATTGGCACATTGTAAAACATCACGAAAATCACTTGTTTTGCCCAACTCGTTGTAACTATTCCTACTTTTCTTCTTTGTATCGACTACTACTGTTGTAACCACTTCTTTTGTACAGGGTTCCAAGTCCCCTTCAAAACTTGTTCCTCTTGTTGACTATATATTGTTCTTATATTTATGGTTGTGTTATGGCGTCTACTATGTGCACCACTTGTCCTCTGCCATGTGTTGTACATGGATTTACTTTACCTTGTTTATGTTCTCTATTTCTTTGGCTTTTATGTCATCGTGCATAGTTTTCTCCATGGCCCAAAATTACTATCTCTACTTCAAACTACGAGATTTCAAATTCAATAAACCTACTTGGAAATAGTTTGTAGAAATCTGTTTTCTATTACTCTTTAAGAAATGCTAAAAAAACTACATCTAATTTTGCTCCTAGCATTATACTCAAAGGCTTCTTTAAAGTTTCTATTTAGAAAGATACCGACAAAATAATTTGTCCCTTTTTTGCATGTCATCCAATGGATTCAAATGTACAAGCTTCCAAAAGACAGTTACTCCATAGTAAGTCCGTTGATCTGCAAGCTTGTAAGAGAAGCCACCGTTGTTATACTCATCATAGAGAAGAAATAAGTGCACGTCATACCATCAAGCATGCTAACAACTTGGACCATCCAGTACATGCCCCATTCCCTCCCCACTTGCAAGCTTCTACAAGTTCTCAAGATTCACAGCCCTATACCCCCAATGCAATACCTCTTCTGACACAGGCCTCACAGCCCACTTTCCCATACCGCCCCGAACACTAACATGTCCTCTAACTTTATTGAGATAGCTAGAAAATTTAGAGCTAGACGAGATGCACTTTCACAATTGCATACATGTGCTATATGTAAGGAACGATACCCTGGTATGTGTGTCTATTCATTGCCTAGTGGCCTCACTTGTAGGAGATGTGTCACTGAGAAAGAAATACATCGCTTTAGTCCAGCCAACAGTATGGACCCGCTTGATCAACCAGATGTTTTGAGGTTTCTCACGCAAGTAGAAGAGATGTTCATTGCATGTGTTAATCCAATTTTGCAAGTTAATCATGCTCATGGTGGACAATACAAATATAGTGGTCACACTATCAACTTCCCACAAGATATAAAAACAATCGCAAACTCATTGCCACGTAGAATCCAAGAGTTGGATGTATTAATAATCCGCAGACTTAATACACATGGGAAGAACTATGATTGTTATGTTAGTAGAAGTCATGTGCATAATGCACTAGCGTACAAGATCAAATATGACCCGTAATACAAGGACGTTGAAATCGATTACTCTACGTTATCGTTGCTCCCTGCTTCCACTACTGGTGTTTCTAGAATGCTTCGTACAATTCAAAGAGAAAGTGACATGCTAGAATTAGAGGAAGTTGAGCTTGAAAACATAGAAAATGAAACAGAATTTTCAATCTCATTTATGGAAAGACTGCCAAACAGCCATCGAGAGCTAGAAATTATTAAAGAATCTTTACATCTCCCAAATGATCCTGACACTATTATTGACTGGCCACACATTAGTTCAACCCCGATTAATGAGTACACTACTGAGGGCTTATTTGACATGGCATCTCCTACTCTTTTCCCAAATGGAAATGCACTACCCATGCAGCCTCGAGCTAGGAACGTGCAACTCCATGAATATGCTTTACATCTAATGTGATATCATGATAACCGATTTGGGCAGCACCCACGCTTTAGATACTACCTTCTAAACCTTATGATGCGTCAACCTAGCCAATCTCTTACTGTTGTTTTCATTAAGAAAAAAGTCGATGATAATGTACCAACCAATATTGAAGACCTTCATAGCCACTTAACTAGCCTACCTGACAATCAATTGGCAGAAGAACTGATGCATTTTGGCTCAACCTTACGGGAGACGCACTCATATTGGAACAAGCGTTGCATCAAATTGACAAATATGATAACCCAAATAGGTTCACCAACATTGTTCTTTACATTAAGTGCAGCTGACACAAAGTGGCCTGATCTACACTGTGTTCTTTCTCCAAATGATATACCTTCATTACTCACCAATAAACAATGCACAGATAATGTTATTAGAAACCCACACACAACAACCCTCTATCTGCATCAACGGTTCACGATCTTTCATGAAGAAGTAATTGAGAAACTCTTGGGCGCAGTTAACTACTGGTACCGATATGAATGGCAGAGTCGAGGTTCTGCCCATATACATGGTTTTATTTGGCTAAAAAATGCACCCAACATGGATACACTAGGTTGGGAAAACCCAGTCGAAGTAAATAGAGAAACATCATTCTTTGACAAATTTGTCTCTGCTTGGAACCCTCGCTCTAGCTCTGAAATAGGAAACATGATACATAGAACTCCAACAGATGACCCATGCCTACTAAACACATCTGACATATTTACTAGGAATCCTTATGTTAATTATGAAGAGCTTGTTAATCATGTACAAAGACACGCCAAGTGTACTGAGAGAACTTGCCTATGTAGAAAGGGTACGCATATGGAGTGTAGATATAAAGCTCCTTGGAAAACCTGTGAAGATTCAAAATTAGTTTGCGATGAATCCAACCACAAATCCTTTGAACCGCTTAGAAATGATGATAGGTTGAACATCCAGAACCCACATATGCTCTCCATATGGAGAGCAAATATAGATTGCCAACCTGTCACCTCATGCCAACTTGTTCTCAAATACATTGCCAAGTATGCATCTAAAGCTGAAAAAAAATCTGAGAGTTGCGTTGATATGTTGGCAAGAATATCTTCTAATGCAAACCTACAAGATCATGCCATCAAAGCATACCAAAAGTTCATGGCCCAACTTGTTTCTGAGAGAGACATTATTGCACAAGAAACTTGTCATATGCTACAAAAATTGCCTCTCGTTATTTGCAACCGACAATTTATATCACTGAATGTTGGTAAAAAAAAATTGCACCGCTTAAAGCACACAAGCAATGGGAATGAGATACAATCTAGCTACATACAATCCTACTTGCAATGTCCACCTCACTTGAACTGGTTACACTAGTTGAATCAACAAGATCTTACACATATGCTCCTACTCGCAAAAGATGCAAATGGCATTCTAGGAAAGACAAAGCAATAGTCCAAGTCTTCCCCAAGTTTTTCTTTATTCCAAAAGAGGACTCTGAACAATTCGAGGTATTTTGTTGGAGCGAACTGCTTCTGTACAAAAAATTTCGAGCGATAGATAGAGATATTGGCCTAACCAAAGAAGAAATCATTAGCAACTAGAAACACTTGAATGCACAAAACTATAATGTCTGGCATGTTGATCGTTCAAATGAAGTTGGCGCTGCCTTAGAAGATGAAAATGGCTCTGATGGTGAGGTGGAAATACCCAACAATTTACCAATGAATGAGTGGGAGTTGTTCTCTCAAATGGGTCTGGCTAATAGTATCAACTTAAATGAGCTTGACATGTTGGGTAAGCGTGAATTTGACAACACTAACAAATGGGAAGAACACAATGTTCCTTCGCAATTGCATGAAACTGCAATTCAATTTGTACATAGAAACAGGTTGTCTCAACAACATATTCAGCCCATCCCTAATCTAAACACCCCAAAATACACTCTATCACCTCAACAACAAATAGCCTGTTCTCTCATTAAGGACCACTCCATAGCTAATTGTGTAACACAACCTTTGTTCATGGTCATACAAGGAACAACAAGAACTGGCAAATCATATATGATTAGTTGCATAAGAAATTCGCTTCAAAACTGCATACCGGAAAGAGACAACCCTCTCCTTGTTCTCGCTCCAACGAGAATTGTAGCATTTAATATACAAGCATCGACTATACATGCAGCCCTCAAGATTCCAATCAGAGAAATGAAACCACTACAAGGACATACATTGACAATATTTCAAGAGGACATGAAAACTATACGATACATTCTCATCGATGAGATGAGCTTCATTGGCACAAAACTACTAATAAAAATTGATACCCGATTACGAGAAGCAATCTGACACCAACAACACCTCCCATTTGGTGGCATTTCTATAATTCTAATAGGAGACCTTGCCCAACTCCCACCTGTAATGGATAAACCTATCTATGCATCACACACACTTGCAAGAAACCTATGGCACAAATTTAATACTGTTGTAACATTGTAGACAATCTTTCGACAAGAGGGTGATGATCCAATTCAAATAAAATATCGTCAGACATTACAAAACAGCGTAACACAGAGCCAACAGAGCATGATTGGCAATTGTTAATGACGCGCACAAACAAGGAACTAACTTCAATTGAACGAGATGAGTTTGACCAAGCAATACATTTGTTTGCTACAAATGAACTAGTAGCCCTCCATAATAAGAAAAGGCTAAAACAACTACATGTACCTATTGCACTCTGTGTTGCACTCAATACACAACGTCAATCCACAGAAGCTGATAACAATGACCAACTTTCACAAGAAATCTTATTATGTAGATTTCAACGTGTAATGCTTACCACAAATCTATGGATAGAAGTTGGCCTTGTTAATGGATCTCTTGGAGAGGTCAAAGATATTGTATATCCCTCTGGCTCTAAGCCCCCATAATTGCCAGCTTATGTTACAGTTGAATTTGATAACTATAATGGTCCACCCTGGAATGAAGGACGTCCAACCCTTGTTCTGATACAACCGATCACCCGAGGCAGGCTCACCCAGATACCACTAACCACTGCATGGGCTATCACTATACACAAATCACAGGGCCTTACACTAGATAGAGCCACAATTGATATAGGTAAAACTGAAAGACAAGGCCTCACCTTTACAACAGTCTCTAGGGTAAAATCCCTGCAAGGTCTTCGCATAGAACCAGCCTTCTCTTTCGATCGCTATTGCAAAATGAAAAAGAATCCATACAACATTATTAGAAAGAAAGAAGAAGCTCACCTACACTTGATCTCGCATGCACCTCAGGTATGTTATGTTACTTGCACACCCTATTTTATAGCTCAACCCTCATGGTTTTCCTTTCTTTCATTTTAGCCATTTTTCAATTGCTGACCACTTATCATTCTTGATGTTTTGCAAGTTCACCCTCCCTCATGAAGAAGCATAAACAAAAAAAATTAGTAGTTATTTTAAGGACCAACTGAATAGACATCCAAACCATGGTTATACTATTTAGATATGTGGTGCAAAGCAAAGCTCCTTATAGTATCACACTTTTTATCGTCTTTAAAGTAAAACTGTATTGTTCAATGTTGCATTAATTTGATATAACTATGAAAGTCTTTTGTTCTGGTTTCTTTAAACCTTCAGACATATTAAAAGAATGATATATCAGTCAGACTATTAATGACCGTGTTTTCTATTGACATGTTTGGAATTCCAACATATAAATATAGCCATGCAATACTGTAATTTAATTTCATTCTAAGTGGATATCGATCTTTACGATTTTCCATTCGACATCGTGACATCTTGCTACAATGGCACTTGAATACACTTGCTTCTATTATGCAAAAATTCAAATATGCTTTTACCTCAACTTGTAGTAGATAAATAAATGGTGTAGTGTTGTAAATTGTATAATTTTTTAAGACTACGAGAGGCAATCTACCCTTGTAGTGTCAAAGTACATGCTTTATTTGTGACTATATATTCTCTCCCTCAAGTACCACGTTGCATCTATTGAACTTGTCAATGTTGTAGTTGTAGATTGAGGTGAATCTTATGGTTTGCCAGCTTCTTGAATTTATATACTGGCGTATCTTTATGTTGTTTTATTATTCTAAAATAACAATTATGCATTTGAATTTTTTTATATCCTATTGGCTATCCCTTGAACCTCCTATTAGGTGCAAGTGCTAGTTACTCACAACTAATACTATATAAATTTTGTCCATAATCATGGGCTTTCATGGAGAGATCTTCTCACCCTAGATGACAATGATATAGGCTCCACTCTATCTCATCATTTGTAAATGAGATTGCATCAACAAGAATTTCGGCGTACATGATACTTCACCATTTAGTCCTTTTAAATGATTAAATTGTCTCGTAATCTTGCTAGGCATTAATTAAAGGATCCCTATATGTTAACACTTATTTTTTTATATCATTATATTTTCTTTATTGATTTTTAATTTAATTAACAAAGGCAAAAAAATGAAAAAAAAAAAAAGTCTTGTCATGTGCATATTTCCCGCAGCATCTATGCAGCCCGAAATATGCACTGACATGACCATTTTTTTTAATTTATTAGTTAAATTAAAAATCATAGAAGAATGGTTCTATGATTTTTAATTTAATTGATAAATTTTTAAAAATGGTCATGGCTGTATAGCAGAGCCTTTTAACGAGTGCCCCTATATCTTCCTCTAATCATCTCTTCCTGTCTTTGTACTGCCTGAGAGTGCATGTGCCTGGGAGGCAACGTCTAAATAGCAAACTAAAACGCGCTTCTTACCAAGAGGACACTTAGTATTTATTTTTGATCGCCTTTATGTGTTTTAAGTTTTAGTTGGCTATTTAGCCAATGCCTGGGTGATGTATAGAACCCAAAAATGTCTGTGAGGATATCTCCAAATCCTTCATGCATGTTGGAGTCTTTTCATAGGGCATGTAGCAATATTCCAAATGTGCGGGGCTCATTTTGAAAGCCATTTTCTGTTGCTATTATCATTCGTATTACTGGAGCTTTATTTTGCATGCCTTTAACATTTTAATTTCTTGGCATGGTGGATATGTGTTGTAGGACAATACAAATGTCTATTTAAACCTTCATCACCTCTGTTCAACGCACTGCTTGTCCAACATTTTCCTTTTCTACGTGTCTTTAGCTCAGGAGAATTCTGCTTTCTAGTGATCATGGAATATAGGCGGCTCAATAGGATAATTCTGGTTCCCTCCAAAGTTAGGGAGACCCCTGTCTCAGGGCCTTTCCTCATCATGCATATGAGGCAAGTTTTTATATGGGGTTGCTAGAAAGTTGTGCAATCCATATGAACAATTGTGGGAGATGATGTTCTTATTACCATGAAGCAGTCACAGGCCGTAATGACTAGTTTTGTTAATGGTATATTTGTATGTATATAACTCTACATATTGTAGTTGTTTAGTTTAGTCTTTATCTCTATATCTTGGATTCATGGAGGCATATATTTCAACACCATGCTGACAGCCTGTGTTTCTTGCAATTAAGAGTTGGAGGGGGAGGAGATTTATAGGTTGTGTACATAGAGCCTCCTCTCCTCCCTCTGTTGTAGCACTCCTGCAACAAAACCATACAGATACTTCCTCAAGCCGATCTACCCATGCGTTCAAGTTCAAACATAAAAGCATTTGTTTTAGCAGACAGAGTCTTTCCATGGCCATTAGAATTCATCGAAAAAAGTTTGTAGAGTGACTGAAACAGTAAACAAGGACTCCAAGGAAGTGGGTATGTTGTCGAAGGAAATGCTTCACACAGCCAAGGTAGATTCACAAACCTATGTTAAACTTTTGCAGTATTGTGTTCGAGTGAAGTCTTTGGCCGATGGGAAGAAAGTCCAAACCCAGGTTATTCGTTCTGGGTTTCAGTCGGATGCTTTTGTGCAAAGCATTCTTCTAAATATGTATGTGAAGTGCGCAAGTGTTTTGGATGCGCGCGATGTGTTTGACAAAATGCCTGAACGAAACGTGGTCGTCTGGACTACCATGATTGCAGGTTACGTTCAGAACGGATATTATCAAGAGGCTTTGAGATTGTTGAGACAAATGATGTGGGAAGGCGTCAGGCCAAATCAGTTCACATTGAATAGTATTCTTACAGCGTGCACTAGTCTCACCGTTTTTTTGGGTGGGAAGCAGGTCCAGGGTTATGTTATTAAGAGCGGATTTGAGTCGGATGTGAGCGTGGGCACTGCGCTTATTGATATGTATGGGAAATGCAATACAGTAGAGGATGCACGCCGAGTGTTTGACAAGATGCCTCATCGAAATTTGATCGCTTGGACTTCCATGATCGCTGGGTATTTTCATAATGGTTTTGAGGAGAAAGCCCTGAAACTATATTGCCAAATGCTCGGATCCGGAATAGAGCCAAATGAATTCACTTGTACTAGTGTTGTCAGGGCGTGTGCTATGTTAATAGCTCCGGAACAGGGCAAACAGCTCCATGCCCATGTCCTCAAATTAAAATTTGACTCAGATATTCATGCGGGAAATGCACTTGTTACCATGTATGCTAAATGTGGAATACTGGAAGATGCACTTCAGGTGTTTGATAAAATGCCTGAACGAGATTCAGTTACATGGTCCGCAGTGATAACAGGTTGTGCTCAGAATAGACGAGGAGGAGAGTCCTTGATAATGCTCCGTCAGATGCAGGAGCTGGGATTTCAATCAAATCAATTCACTTTTGCTAGTGCCCTTGGCGCTTGCGGCAGCTTGGCACTGCTTGAACAGGGGAAACAAATTCATCCTATCTGCATAAAAAACATGTATTGGTCAGATGTGAATGTGGAGAATGCCCTAGTTACCATGTACTCTAAATGTGGGAGTCTGGAAAAAGCGCAAACTGTGTTCAAAAGAATTTCTGTGCGAGATGTGGTTTCATGGAATGCGTTAATTTCTGGCTATGCTCAGCATGGCCGAGGTAAAGAGGTTTTTAAACTGTTTGAGAAAATGCAAGGTTCAGGCATAAAGCCAGATGACATCACTATGGTTTGCATACTAGCAGCATGCAGCCATGTAGGACTTGTAGATGAAGGACTCGATTACTTTGATTCCATGAAAGATGAGTTTGGTATTATACCTAGGCTGGAGCATTACGCTTGTATGGTTGACATCCTTGGTCGCGCTGGCCGCCTAAGTCAGGCAGAGGAAGTAATATCCAAAATGGCAGTTAAACCTAATGCATTTGTATGGAGACCCTTGTTGGGGGCATGCTGTATATATGGAAATATTGAGCTGGGAAAGGTTGCCGCAGAAAGCATTCTTGAGTTGGAACCAGAAGATCCATCAACATACGTTCTTTTGTCAAATCTGTATGCTGCATCAGGAAGGTGGGAGGAGAGGGAAAAGATAAGAAAATTGATGGACGACAGAGGACTGAAAAAAGAGCTTGGGCAGAGCTGGATCGAGGTTGGGAACAGAGTGCATACATTTATTGCAAGAGATAAATCTCATCCCCAAACGAAGGAGATTTATTCAGTGTTGAAGGAATTAACCAGGCAAATGAAAGAAGCAGGCTATGTGCCGAATACAAGCTTCGTGTTGCATGATGTAGAGGAAAAGCAAAAGGAGCACTTGCTCAACTATCATAGTGAAAAGCTAGCAATTGCTTTTGCCCTTATTAGCACACAACCCGGCAAACCTATCAGAGTAGTCAAGAACCTTCGCATATGTGGAGATTGCCACACTGCTGCCAGATTCATCTCCAAGCTGGTTAGGCGAGAAATAATAGTGAGGGATACAAGCCGTTTTCACCATTTTAAGGACGAGATATGTACATGTGGAGATTACTGGTGATTATAGTAATTGTGTTTGCCATACATGGCACTGAATGCGAATAAACATTTTCACGCTAACATAGAAATTTTATATTCTTCAAGCAGAAGTCATATGTTCAAATCTTGCAACGGTAGGGTATTATGTCTTGTTTGTAGTACAGTTTTGTAGTACAGTTAGGTGCCTCTTCCTGAAATTCAGGATAATACCATATACTATCGGTAAACCCAAAAACAAAAACAAAGTGTTCGATACCCTGAATTATAAAAAGATTCATTTCCATTATTAATATTTTATATAGATGAACTTGGCAAAGGGCGCCACTCCTGTTACATAGCTTATATCAAGGTTTCTGATATATGTCAATACATTCTGCACTTAACCAAAACAAACTACTATCACCAGAACATGATCATGCCACTAAACGAGGGCCCAAAAAGCAACAGAAGGTCATGCCCTTACCCAGTTGTCACCTGGACAGAGGCATCTCCACATTGAACACCATTCTTCTCCTCATCCACCACCGCTGCAATCCCTACATCTTCAAGCCCGGCCTTCGCCTGGGCTCTGCAGTAGTCCTTGTCAAAAATTGTATCGAAGATGAGAAGAGGCACCAGGAGATTGTTGTAGCATGGTATATCCATGGCCAGCATCCTTCACAAGCTATAAAACCCTGTCTTTGATTGCAATTTCCAGATCCTCTCTCCACTTCGGTTTCACACACCTTTTCCAATATTTTCTCTGCCATGTCCCGCTCTTCAAACTCCATGACCAACGCCATGAAAATAGAGACCATGAGACCATGTCGGTATTCGTTCTTTATGTGCAGCCCATTGCTAAAGGCACTGGCTAAGCTCCAAACAGAATGCACTAAAGACAAAAAAATGTCAAAAAAAAAAAATCCAAATTCGCGAAAACACAATAAGTTTTTGGCAAATTTTTTGTGGTTTTCGACCACAAAATATGTAGATCATGAAGAACAGATGCTGAAAATTTGGATTTTTCAAATTTGGTCAATGGTGCATTTTGTGGAGCTTGGTCGTGTCCTTGCTAAATATCTAAGTTGCCGGTTCGGGTTTGAGTCAAATACGGGTCTGAAGAACCAGTTCGTCGATATGTCAAAAATTTTAAATGGAATTTGGATATGTTAGTACAAAAACATATAATATATATAGCCTGTGAGCATAAATTAAGATTAGAATTTCACATAATATCATATAAATAATAAAAACACAATAAACTTGTAATCACAGCATCATGATCATACTATCGTAGCATCATATACTTCAAGTTAACATCAAAATATTAAAATGATAAATGATAAATCATAAGATCAAAGTTCAAGTATCATTGTTTCAACTAATGGATAATAATTTTTTCCTCTTCTTCAATGACATTAGTTGATTCACAAATAGTGCCAAGGCCAATGGGATCAGCTACACCAATAACATTATCACTGCCAAATTCTTCCAATTCAACAATTGCAAGTTGAGAAGTAGAAGCATCCAAGACTGTATGTTTGCATTTATATCCCACATCTTTGTCTCCCCTTCTTTGTATTCATTTTTCTTGTGTGAAAGGAGACGCAAGTTAGAATGCGCATATAGTAAGTTCTCTGCTTTTTTTTATTGCAACCTATTGTGCTTTATTGAGTGGATGAAAAAATATGTGCTCTAATTTCTTTCTGATGCAGATGAACTAGCAACCTATGAAGACAAGACAAAGTAAACAATTAAATTTTTTTATTAAAGTTATAAAATTACTAGCAACCTATGAATACAAAGTAAATTAAAAATAAATAAATAAAACTTACTTGTGATATAATTTTGATTGTAGGGGCTGCAACACTTGGAATTGTTGGTCATGGAGGTGCCACCAACTATGAGCATCCTTCCTAAATTGATGATGAGGATCATTATTACTTAGACCTTTTGTATTCATAAACTCTATGAACTCATTTATAATCAAATCTTGCATATCATCATTAGGAAAAAGTCTAAGGAATGTTGCCTTACACTCATCAAACACTTCTAAATCTTTATATGGTGGCAACTTTCCCGATATATTAAGATATTGGTTACTCTAATATTTTGGTGTCAATGCATAGGCAAGCAAATGTAGAGGAGTGGTCATCTTATTCCATTGTTCTACAATAATTGCTTGAATTGTTTGAAGGTCTCCTCATGGTCTTACTCTTTGTCATTTGTGATTTTCTTCATCTTCTCAAGCATGGAATCTATGTCATCATACACCTCTCCAAGAAAAGGCCTATCCATGTTAGTGTAGCGAAGCAAACTCATAATGGGCTCGGTGAAGCTAAGGAGATATTTCACATGTTCCCACTATGAGTCATCCAATATCTTTAATGTGTCTTAGGACCCCTTAAGGCTCCTTACCATTCATTAGTGTATGTTAAGGGGTCTTAGGACACATTAATGTATCCTAGGACCCCTTGAAAAACCTTATGACCCTTACGATGTAGAGAGAGGGGTCTTAAGGGGTTGTAATGGGTCCTCTCTCTCTCTCTCTCTCTCTCTCTCTCTCTCTCTCTCTCTCTCTCCT
>MU224790.1:6013866-6025285 GCA_018584345.1 Thuja plicata
TCTCTCTCTCTCTCTCTCTCTCTCTCTCTCTCATGGGTCTTATGACTATTAATGTGTTCTAAGGGGTCGTAATGGGTCCTAAGGGTTCCTAGGACCACTTAGAACCCATTAAAACCCCTTATGAAACACTAGTACACATTAGAGCCCATTAGTGTGTCCTACAATGATTATTGTGTTCTAAGGGGTCTTAAGAGGCCCTAATGTGTCCTAAGAAGTCGTAATGGGTCCTAAGGGGACCTAGGACCACTTAGGACCCATTATGACCCCTTATGATACATTACAACCACTTTGAACCCTATAGAGTGTCCTTAATCAAGTCAAGGGCTTAAGGTTATAATCAATAGTCCACTGAGAATCATGTTGAAGACAATGTGTTGATTCCTGAGATTTGGCTAAGTCTGAAATTTTCTAAAAACCCTCAAAATCCATAATCTTTATCTTAACTCCTATGAAGTTGAAACCACTCTCAAACATCCTGAAAGTATATACATAAAATGTAACTTAAGTATAAGTAACTTATACTTGAATGTTACATTTTATGTATTGACCTAGTGCTGGAATCGGTCTAGTAGGGCCTGTTGGGCTTTCTTCCTCGCTCCCTTAAGCCTTTTCATAATGTTACTGCATAGAGAAAATATAAATGTGAAGGGGTAATGGGTACAAGAGACTTGCACATCTAAATAATATCCTTTACATATGAAAAGTTGGGGAAGGTAAGATTCTCCTCTTAGCCCCAAATTCACAAAAGAAAGATCTAAATTGATTAACCACAAGAAAATGGTCAATGCACAAATGAATCAATCGATTAGAAATAAGAAGAAAGAGGAAAATCTTACATTCCGTTTTGGAGGAGAGTGTGTAATAGACCTAAAAAGATTAAAATCTTAATTGAAATGAATTGAAGACAAATACTAACCTCAAAGTATAGCAGATCTGGAAATTGCTATTTTCTGGTGTCTGTCCTGAGTTTCTGGATATTCTGCAACCTACCCTGGCCTAGAAACACAGAGACGAAGAAAACCCAGAAAATGTTTTCTTTTCTAAGCAAGGTCGAACTTGACCCAAATATGAGGGCACAATTGTACCCCTTTATGTTGACCTTGACCTGCACTACTCCGACGGAAAATTTGTTCGCAGATCCCAAAAGTTTGTCAAAAAGGGTATCTGAATCTGCTATGTAAGTCATTGTTCCGTACCTGTACCTACATGAAAAAAGGGTTTTTTTTTGTTACTTGGATGGGGGGTTTGCCTTGGTCAAACCCCGGTTTTGGAATTAACCTTGAAATAGAATTGAAATTGCAGTAATAAACAAAGTAAATAGAACAATTCACCTTGCTTATGTTGAAACCCTTATGGAGGATTCAAATCCTTGAATCCACAAGTATGGATGCTCCAAATGGATGTAGAATTGTAGGATGTAGGGTGTAGGATGTCTCAAATCAATTGCCTTTAGATCTTCAACACCAATCTCGAATGGATCTTGGGATAGGAAGAAGCTTGAATGGATATGGATGGAGAAATCTTCAACAAGAGGGCTCCATAGAGCTTGAATCCTTCAATGGATACTAATGGATCTCCTTGATTAATTGAATCTTGAATGCTTGAATGCTTGAAAGTAGATGATCGCTTCGATAGATTATGCGTAGATTATCCTTCTTCTTATCATTATTCTCCTTTCTTAGATAATGAGAGGAGAAGGCTTCCTTATATACTAGTCTAGGGCACAAACTTCTAGAGATGCCGACACATGAGAATTAAATTCCAATTAGGCTCATACCCCTAAAAGTGGACCTATATTAAATATCATTTTTTAAGATTCGCCACTTCGGAGCCCGAAACAGTCAACCCGAAAGTGGGAAATAATTCTTTCCGAACCCTAACATTCGGAAACCTTTGAAATTTGAAATTTAGACCCTGGGTCAGGGTCGAGGATATTATTAGGCAGAATGCCTTCCGCAGTGGGTTATCAGCCAGCTCTTAGCACGGAAATGGGTTCTTTACAAGAGAGAATAACTTCTACAAAAGAAGGATCTATAACCTCCATTCAAGCAGTTTATGTACCTGCAGATGACTTGACTAATCCCGCTCCTGCTACAACATTGCACATTTAGATGCTACTACTGTACTATCAAGAGGATTAGCTGCCAAGGGCATCTATCCAGTGGTAGATCCGCTAGATTCCACGTCAACTATGCTGGACAACCTTCGATCATAGGCGAAGAACATTATGAAATTGTGCAAGGAGTTAAACAAACTTTGCAACGTTATAAGGAACTTCAAGATATTATAGCTATTCTTGGATTAGATGAATTATCAGAAGACGATCATTTAATCGTGGCAAGAGCAAGAAAAATTGAACGGTTTTTGTCACAACCCTTTTTTGCAACAGAGGTATTCATCGGTTCCCTCGGTGAATATGTTAGTCTAATAGAGACAATTAGAGGTTTTCAAATGATCCTTTTCGGAGAATTAGATGGTCTACCCGAACAGTCTTTTTATTTGGTGGGTAACATTGATGAAGCTACCGCAAAGGCTATGAACTTAAAAGAAATTTAAAGAACTAAAATAAACCTAAATCTTCGTGTACTCACTCCCAATCGAGTTGTTTGGGATTCAGAAGTTCAAGAAATAATACTAACTATCAATAGTGGTCAAATGGGTGTATTACCCAACCATATTGCAATTGTAACAGCTTTGGATATAGGGGTCGTGAAAATAGGACTCAATGCCCAGTGGTCCACTATGGCTTTGATGGGTGGTTTTGCCAAGATAGACAATGATGAAGTCACATTATTGGTAAATAATGAAGAAAGAGGTCAAGGTCGAGGTCAACCCTGACCTAGGTAGGGTCGAGGTTGACCTTGACCCTGAGATCAAGAACCTCAAAATCTCAAAGCAAGATACTAGAAATAGGTAGGAGAGAAGTGGAAAACAGGGCAGGACAGGGGAAAAACCAAATCCAAGTCAAAGACCCATTCAAGGTGTTTGACATGACCCCAAACCACTTACTCGGAGGGCTAAACCAATCCTAAATGGAAGTGCTTCCATTTTATGACGATACAGTTACATAGCGCGTACATGCTATAGTGTGTACGCCCTATTGCTTTTGGGGGACCAAAAAAAGGTTTGGCACCTTTTTGGTTCCCCATCTTCGTGCATATACCCCTATCATAATACCAAAATCCAAATAATCAACCAAACCAAAATGCCAACATCCTAAGACCAGGAAAATCACTTACAATCCCACACCGAGAGACTCCTAACCAAGAAAGAACACCCTGAAATTCATCAAGAAACAAGGACTCACATAAATCACAAACAAGATCATCGAAGAGATCAGGAGTATACCCAACCAGGAAAGGTAAATCATGGTTTGTCACCTCGACAACTGACTGAAAAAGAAAGAACCCTAAAGTTCCCGACTTGGATAATAGAAAATCAAGACAAATGTAGGGACCTTGGTACTATCTCTGCAACAAAAACCATCAAGGATTTGAGGGCACGCTCAAACCTGTGAAGCCAAGTGAAGTCAATGTTCGGTACCTGCAACCCGCATCACGGAATGAATATACATGTGCATATATACATATATGGAAGACATTGCAAGCAATGACTGGGGTAAATACATCGTGTGGGCCTCACTAAGTGAGTATCTATGACTTTTCCCCTAGCCATACAAACAAATCATAGATACAAACACGTATGTAAGCACCCAGTTTACAAGATATTATAAATCAAATACAGAGTAAGGGTTAGATCATATCCATAATATAATCCATCATGATTTGGGTTAGTCCCTTAATCAAAATTAATAATTAAATATATAATCATAATCATGCATGTAATCGTAGATGAACAATATTAAATGTAAATCATGTAATCATAACATATAAAGAACCTAATCGTTAAAGAGACCTTGAAACCGTATTAAATAACATTCATTTAGTCACTATAACTAGTTATCCTAGGGTAATCATAATCATAGATAAGGAGTACCTCACATAGTATCCATATAGATCTATCTGGTGACCACATAACATCAAGGTCCTAAAATATCATGGACACGTAAAAAGAGTTGAATACACATGAAGGAACATACCTGACAACATTTATTATTGTCAAAACTAGAATGTAAAATTATTATAATTGCAATAGAATGGGTTATGCAAAATACCTCAAACAAAATCACACTCTTATCAAAACCATGGGTTATGCAAAATACCTCAAACAAAATCACACTCTTATCAAAACCAAGCATAGAAGTCCCTACACCATTCCCAAACTTCCAACAATAATATCAATATATGTTAGGGTTGAATGGGTATTACATATCCAAATCAATCTCCACTCCAAATATCTTCTTCCACCTCTCCCTCTAACTCCTTCGATCATTTTCTCTTTGTTTATACCTACCTGTCAAGTATAACTGTCGCTTGATGGTTATCTTTGATAATGCATAATCACGGTTTGGCAGCCATCATGTTGTCTCATAACACATTGATTTGTCAATGATAATTAATAGTATTTAGTAATGTTTGGATATAGATTTGACTCTTCCAACAATTATGGCCATCTTAGTCGATTTAAACAAAAATCAATAAACAATATTACGTATGACCAAAGACCAAAGACCATTATCGTGTTTAATAAAACATCTCCTAATTTATAATTTCCAAATAAAGCTTGAGGCTCATATCTATTCAATGCCTTGTGATCGGTGGGTTGTAACCAAAATTAAAGAAAATTGTATACACCGATGGAGTGAGCAACAAAACGGATCTTGCGATTCCACCCTCTTCTGTCGAGTCTCTCCATCTTTTTTATCTTAGAATTCTCCTCAATATAAGTCACTGGTCTATAACATCAATATTTGATCACCACTGATAATCCAAAGTTCAAATTAATTAACATTGATGACTAACCATTGATTATTCAATTCCTCTAGTTACCTCTTCATATCCAACTGTCGTTTCACTAACAATAATTATCATTACATATTTTGGATGAATAGCATAATACGAAGTCCATTCAGATTATTAATTCCCTATTATCTTCCTTAATATACATCAAACATATCCAATCACAATAATTGTGACTCTTCAATGAATCATTCTCATTGACCACCAATTCTTTAACTCATTTATTTATATAATAATTTCTCATTAAAAATAAGTTATCTTTCTATTACGAATATTCTACGTTATCTATATATAATTAACAAGAGATATATGTATACATGCTGTGTGTGTGTGTGTGATTTAATGAACAAAGAAATGTTAATAAGGAGAATATATATAAAATATTAAATAGATTGAAATTTGTATCAACCCCAACACAGATCTATGTTTAGACTATCATATACTCAAAATAACAATTTATTAGCACGAGTGAAGGGTTGACTTACAAAGTTAGCTCCTTAATGGGTTAGAGTTGTAGAGGCACTACACCATACACAATAAGAAGCGCAATAGGTTGACTCAAAAGTGCTTGAATGACTTGGTTTATGTGCGGTACAACCTTCAATTGCACAAAAAGAAGGTGCAAGGGAAGGATTCACATGCACCACTTGACTTGGATGACATTGATCCATATTCAGCTCTTGAAGGTGATGTGGATGTGGATCCTTTCTTGACTAATGATCACCTAGCTGAGTTCGAGATGAAGGAAGATGATTGGGATGCAGAAGTGGCAGCACATGAGGAGGAGGGACGAGAGCTTGGTCATCCATCAAAGGCTTTTGTTGAGGCACCTATTGAGGATGCTACAACTACTTCAGCACCTGCACCCACCCAGTAGCAGTAATCTCTTTTGAGCTTTAGTCGTAGACGCAATTTATGATTTCTTGTTTTCATTGATACTGAAACTTGAACTTAATATGTACTCAGAAGTTGTAGTTGTTTCATGGAGTTTGACTGCAATGTGTATTGAACCCAATTTTATTCAGATGTTGCATTGATTTTTTGGTATATGATTCTATGTTAATTTTCTAAGTATTTAACTCAAAATTTTGATTAGTATATGATGGAAATCTCAATCAATATATGTTCTACAAATTTGGTGTATATGTGTGTATTTCAAAGAATATTTTAAGAAATTATATAATTTCAAATGTTTGATAAAACTGCTTATTTTTTCACTGAGTTTTTGGCGAGTCTGAGTTTTTCAAAAAAATTGGGTTGGCCAAGTCGAGTCTGATTTTTTCAACTATGATAAAAAATACACCCATTGACCAAAAATTTATCTCTGTCTTTGAAAAATCAATAGGTCATTGCTCAGCTAAAAACATTAGTTCTTTGCCTAAATTAGCACCTGGGCTAATTTTATTGTGCAAAATTGGCGAAGACAGAAACCCTCGGCTATTTTCCATCCACAATAAATTTACTAATGTTTCCTTCTTTTACAGGTGGCATTTGATAGCTAAGGAAATATCTGTGAAAAATCAATAGGTTACTTCTAAACTGAAAACATTAGTTCCCTGCCTATTGTAGTAGGGACTAATTTGTATTGTGCAAAATTGGTGAAGAGAAAAACCCTCAGCTATTTTCTATCCACGATACATTTACTGAGTGTTTCCTTCTTTTACATGTGGCATTTGATAACTGGGGAAATATTTGTGGCAAATTTTCATAAAACAAAAAACCTATAAAATTCACAAACTAATTTTACAAATGCTTAAACATATTCGGCTCAAGCAATACCAATGAACACTTTGAACAAGTTATGTCATAGATAAACCAAGAAATGAAGGCATAAAGAATAATCATCATACCTCAAAACCATCCCTCGTCTCTTTCTCAGTCATCACTTTGTTCCTTCTATAGACCTTCTTCACACGAAAATGCAAGTAATGAATGTTAAAATAAATCCCATCAAATTTAACACGGCCAACGATATTTTCTACCCTATTAAATGCCACAACTAAAACAATGCAACGCCAAGTAAATGTAATGCAAACTTAGCATACGTGGAGTCCTTTTTTTCTCCCAATTTTGTACATTGGATTTTTTTTAAAACAACACCAGAAAAATTATAGTCGACCAATCAACTAATTTTACAAAATCGCAAGAAAAAATATTTTTGAAATGTACATGTCCCATACTATATAAAAACTAAACCCATTGACCAAAAATTTATCTCCACCTTTGAAAAATTGGTAGCCCACTGCTCAACCGAAAAACATTAGTTCCCTGCTTATAGGGGTAGGGACTAATAAATTAATTCACATATATTTATCTAAAATAAAATAAATAAGTTCATAAATTGTCGATTAAAATTTTTAAAAAACCACTTTCACCATTTCTGAAATAAATAAATGAATAATTCAACTAATCACGTGACTAGCTAAAATTCATTCACCTCATAACTATCAATTATTCACATAAATACTACTTTTAAAGTAACCTAAGATCATCATAAATTTTGGACTTTCATTTGCACCTAACCATTCATCCTTTATCTTGTCCTTAAAGGTAGTCTTCCGTACAACCTAATGCATATCAACTATCTTTTTTTTCATATTACAACTTTAAATCTCAACCATTCACATCTCAATAGAAAAATATATAAATCTAACATCACATCATAGTACAACAATGACTTCATTTGACAAGAATATGTTGCAACAACCATGAAGACTATTGGAACAAGTACAAAGAAATATCATCTTGAGTGCATCAATTTCAATTTAAAAAGATTGCATTTAGTGAAATTTTGTCAATTTTTTGTTCTATCTAACCCTACTTGCACTCCAACAAAGTTTATTCTTGTTTTAGAATAGTATGGAACTATATACAATTACATTCTACAAAATGTATTCATGCTTTAGAATAGGATTGATACTTCATTCTAAATTTAGCATATACAATTCCAATAGATACAAAGAACAAACTTATATTGTTTCCAAAAATAGTATGGAACTATGCATTTCTATTATCACTTAAAAAAAAATTTCCTATTTTAAACACCCAATTACTAATAAATATACAAGAAAATTATCATAATATAGTTCGCATTGAATTTACAATAATAGTTTTCAAAAATAACCATATAAATTTACAACTAGACTTTTGATTGGAATATCTTAAGTTTTTATTCTATAGCTAAAAAAAGTTTTTAAAAAATTATAAATCTTATCAAAAAATGATATCCTTTCAAGGATTGCACTCATAAAATCATAATTGAGCCCACGATAAATTTATCTATTTTTTTAAGTTTTATAAACCTAATGTTTGTTCATTTGTTCTCTTACACCATTTGACCTGTATACATTTTGTTCTTTGAATTATCACCTCATGGGTGCTATAATGTCCTTATTCTCCAAAATTGTTTTGAATAATTCTATTAGGTTATTGGTTCTATCCATTAAAAACTCACAAACATTGGCCAAATCTTCTTTGATCTATAATTAGGTAAAAGAAAAATTATTGCAATAGCATCCTTCTCTTATGAGTCGGCATCAAATAATGGGAAATAAATTGACTCAAAAGATTATGCTACCTTATATTTTATAACATTGCAAAAACTCCTAACTATAATGTTCCACTAAAAACATTGCATTCCATTACTATATACAAAATAATTGGCAAAGATTAGTGTGTACAAGAAAATTGGCGAAGATTTGTGAATGCTAACACAATACCTAATATATTTACAATGTTCATTTTTTATACTTTTGTCTTAAATCATGAACATTCAAAGCAATGATATAGTGGAACATTTTAGTGCCAAAGATGTACTGCCCTTACTTATTTTTCAATAATATATTCAATCCTTCCCTAGCAAAATTAGATATATGATGCAGATAAGGGAGTGACCAAACAATTACACTCCCTATTCAATCAAAAACACCCCAAGAAACTAACTTTGACCAGAGGATTCTTCCACCAAGTGCACTATCACTTTTAATGACAAAAAAATTGGGTTTTAATTGCATAGTTCAGGGAGACTTCCAACATCAATTCCTCACTAATATAAAGGTCATTTGTGGCTTGAGACATGTCCAACAACTCATCCAAACACCATACATTTTCCCTTGACAAGATTCAATAGGAACTCCTTCACAATGTAAACCAACTCCTAGTAGCCCTTCACCTAAGGTTTCTGACCCATAACTTTTACTATAGTTACCTTATAACCAAAATGAAGGTATATTAAAATACACATTTGGATGCTACACAACATATTCTAACTGCAACATAAAATTATTTAGAACATTTTCCCCAAAAATGGACTGGTAATGATTTCCTAGGCCCAATTCACCCTTTCTTACAAAGAAACCCCTTCAAAGATCCCTCAAAATTGACAACCAATGATTCTACAAGTTTAAATTCATCTCCAAACCAACATTTTAACAATTTTTGGGTGCTCAATAGGTCTGATTTTGAACAGATCTTCAAATTTCTCAATTTTAACTATGTTTTCAGCCTCTCACATTGAAAATGCTAGGCTAGGAGTCACTAAAAAATTCTCCAAAGATAACCCCCTACTCTCCAATCAATAGAATAATTTAAATTACTTCCAAATATTTCATTCCATCAAGTTAGGCCAAATTCCACTATATGAAGTTATTCATAATTTTGTCACCAAACCCTTGTCTCCTAGGGTTTACAGGTGGGTTACAATAAAAACTATATATCTCCCTTATCCATTGATTAAATGGATTCAAACCAATGCCAAATTAAAATAGACTCGCCCCTCTTCACATTCATGTAAGTTTCAGATCAAAATATGAGTGTATAGAGCTGTATAGTAGTCTGGAACGTGAAAAATCAGAGATAAAATTAGGGAAAGCAATTTTGTTTGTATTGCATTCATTCAAAAACTCAGAAACAACCAAGCCTCATGCACAAGGAGTCATTTTAAACATGTTACCATCAATTATCAATGGTTTCCAACCAATTTCAAGTCGGTGACCGTTGGACTTGTAAGTTGAAAATTACATTATTGCTAAGTAGCAAAGTTGTCAAGCAACTTTCGCAACTTTCACTTAGTCTTGAAAAAACTTTATAAATGAACCCAAAATGACTCCCTAAAATCAAAACATGTCTAATAAGGTCTAAATAACCCTTTAAATATTATTTCACATGATAGATTCACCATTTGACTCTTTTGTTACATTGTGTCACTACGAGGACAACATTGTCATTCTATGCCCATTACACAACATGTCTCCTTATTGGAGTTCACAACATCACAAAATTGTTTCATAGGACCTTATTGTAGACCTTAACATGAAACAAAACTTAAAAGACTCAAATTATCCTTATGGAGGCATTACGGCATTGGGTGCCCCTGCACCATACACCTGTCCTAAAAAATTTCCAAGTCCCTTGGAAATTGATCTGCAACTTGTCCACACTTGAACACTTCTTCCCCTTGATCTTCAAAACCTCTTTCACCTGGTAAGCCTTTCCACTGAGTTAAGAACTTTAAAATGGCAATGTGCCTTACATTATTGAACTTGTTACCAACTAGGTAATGCTCCAACCTTGAAAACTGCCTTGCGGTATGTTCTCTGACCCTTCTTTCATCTGCAACTGATGTAGAACTTTCCTTTACACCTATATCCGTGTCATTGTCATTTTTATGTTGGATTGTTCTCTTCTTTGGTCTTTAATCACACTCAAACCCCTTCACTTTTCCTCTCCATTTACCTTGGTTCACTCCACCTTTTTGTTAGTAATAACTGAGAGGGTGGGGGGTGAATCAGTGGCCTCAAATTTTTATCCAATTTAAACTTTAATCCATCAATCAATACTTCTCAAATTATTAAGTCCCAACAAGATGCATGCCTTTGAAATATTTGAAACAAATAACTGTCTGTCGGTTTACCTTGTCTATCCTGTTTCTCTTTGATAACCGATAAGCAATAAACTATATTTACCAATACTCAGTAAATATGCAGAGTATACCAGTCAATCCATAAATGCATATGTAGAATGTAAAATACTAAAGTAATTAACCATACACACATAACACAAGGATTTTAACGTGGAAACCCTGTTAAAGGAAAAACCACTGGGACCGGTACCCCAAATTTTCACTCTTCTGAAGTGAGCCCTGTTAGGAGCCAACCCTGTTAAAGGTTACAAACACACTGTTAGGTGTGACCTTGTTAGAGGATTTTCAATATATAGGTTTTCACTAAGTATCTGGCATCTACGCTACCATCCTTGAATCAGTCTCATGACTGTCAATAGGCTTTATGCAAAATCTTACTATCGTCCTTGAATCAGCCTCCTTCTTAGATTATCAATAGGCTTTAGGTAAGACCAGTGCTACTATCATGAGTCGACCTTCTGGTAATCTGTTAGGATATACCTCAATTACAAAAGACTGTTAAGTCCTGCTCTGTTAAGAGACTTTAATGCTTCAATGGTTAAACTAAAACAAAATGACCTGTTTCTAATGCAACTGAATT
>MU224790.1:6050822-6068455 GCA_018584345.1 Thuja plicata
TTACTCTTATTTTTAAAGGTATATTTTGGTATATTTTTAAAGGAATGCATGATATGATTAAATTATATACATGGTATACTAATATGTTAGATTTTAAGATAAGTGGTCATAGAATTAGGTAATATGTCTCTCCTCTCATACAATTATGAATCTTGTAGGTTTGGGATCATGGATATTACCTTAATATGTTACAAGAATTGGTTCTACATCGTAGTTATGAACCGTTGGGTAGGTAAACTTATGAGGAGGTCTATGTATAACTTATTTGTAGGTAGAATCTAATTAGGATCTCATCCTTGTTCACCTAATTGGGTGGCAGCCAATGGAGACACTGTCTAGGGACTCCACCCTAGAAAGGGGTTGCGTAACCAATTCTACCATCCTTTAAAAGATTGGTTTTAAATTTAAACCTGAACTATGATGTCTCTGTGAGTTACATAAGAAAGGCCATTTATGATGAGCCCCTAAGGTATTAGATCTGGCCCTTAGGTCTTGTACTTTTGATTTCTTCCTTGATCTTGCCACCCCTTACCAATATTTTACATAGTTTGCATCTCTTTACGAAACTAGTTTTATTACGCCGAAGGCGTTCCTTCTCTTAAGAAAAACTTTCCACTTTAACATCAACGGTTTGAAATGTTCAATATGGTGGCAAGACGATTGGAAAAATATGGACCTTTCATTTGCCTTTGATATAATATTGATTATATTTTTGTTTTCCCTTTTACATTTTCTGGTAGCTAACTATGCCTGTTTTGCAGAGTGGTTGCATCATGTGGGCATTATTTCCGCAAGTTTGTGTGCTGATTTCTGTATTTCCTTGCAAATGGCACACTTTGGTTTGCTCCATTAAGCACCTCGAATCGCCAACAAAAAAATCATAAATATGATGTTCAGGTTAGTTTATTTTATCATATTTTCATTTCAGTTTTCAAAATGTTGTGTTGCATATGACTTAGTTCGGTCTGTACTCTTCCAGACGTTGTCTTCGATCTTGGTAATTTGCATTTGTTTATTGGTCATTTTTGTTTCTACCCTTTTTGGTTTTTACTCTTCTACTTGTATTTCATTAAATTTAATACTTCGTATGCAGAGATAAATTTGTAGCAAAAGGTAAGGTTTTGAGTTTGTATTCAGTATTGTATTGAGATACATTTGCAGTAAAAGGTAGGGTTTTAAGTTAATATTCAGTATTGTATTCAGTTATAGGGTTTTGAGTCAGTATTCAGTTATTTTGTTATTGGTTGGTTTTTCAAACGCCTGGAATCGGCTGGCTTACTGTAAATGGTGTGTGACATTGCAGGGTATCAGAGAATAGGAACTACCACAACTAGTTCTTGATTGTGAATGGCCATTTGTTCTTGGACAACTGGGCATTCTCTTTTTTTTTGTGGATGAATTTAAGATTATTTAAGCAGTTTGGCCAATTAGCTCTGGAACTCTCACAAAATGTTCTTACGGGTAAATTATGAGAACTCCCTTTTACTCTATTTGGATATTACTTTTCTTTAGATGGATTGCATTAGGTTTTTTGTGACTCTTCCTTTCTGTTGATGTGAATCCATCCACTTCTTTGACATGAAAATCATCTTCAATTATTTGTCTTCACAACAATTGTAATTTGCATGAATTTATTTTTATATTGTTAATCTATTTTTGATTGCATGGGTAGGTTTTCACTTCAATGAAAACATGAATTCTTCCCTTTATTTGTTAGAAGGTTGGTCAAACACATATTTCCTTGAATTCAATTTATTTCCCCTCTTATTGTTTTCTTTTTTTCTTTTCTGATATGATTGATGTCATTCATTTTGCCCATCTTCAACTTTAATACTCACTCCTCTAAATATTTGTGCAGTTAGTAAATTTTGTCTCCTCTAAAGAGCTAAAGTTGTGTTAGCATATTTTATTGGTCAAATGTGTATATGAAACTGATCAATAAAAAATTTGATCTTGCAGAATATGTGAAATATGTGGCTAAACTACTCACAATGTTGTGGTAACTAGGATTGAATTCTTTCAAAAATGGATTTCTCATTGGAAAATAGAAAATTTGAAACTTCTCGATTTTATGACCAAGAGCTTAACTCTAAAAGTCACTTTGAATCCTACTCCAAATAACACTATAGGAAGAATGGTAATTTAGATTCATATTCAGTTGCAAATATAATTCTCAACTTGAACCTACATGATATAGTTATGTTGAGTCTTCTCTTACTTTGCATCTTCATTGATGATTCTGATATCTAAAAGATTGCTTCTCCAAACTTTACCTCAGCAATGTGCATAATATTTTTATAGCATGGATTCAAGCAAGATGCTAGTTTGTTGATATTGACTACATGGAAGAAAGGCCATCAACATTTCTTAGAAGTATGTTTAGAGGACTGGGGTTTAATTGCATGCATATAACCATTTATCAAAGTGATCTACTTCCTGTCATGAAAAGCATCAATGTCCTAAAAGAGGTGTGCTTTATCTTGCAGCCTTTTGGTAGATTATTCAGATAAGGGTAATTGTGGCTATTACCACTACAAATTCATTTGAAGGAATCAAACTAGTAATATCAACTACCATACCTTCCAAGGCCTCTATACCATTCCTATATTTCCAAGCATTATATTGAACATTTAAAACTGCAGGCATTATATTGAACATTTTCATCTGCAGGCACATTTTCATCTGGTGAAAAACAAAGCGAAGCTCATTATTATTTTTTTTAATAATATAGAATACCATTGCAATTACGATGGATGCCAGAGAATGACCGACATCGAAGCTATACATACGATGGCCAGATGTCAAAAATTGCTGACAGCTGGACGTCGCATGTACAACATATCGGTCGCACACTCGTCATAATTGCAACAGTCTTAAAGTGTAACAACAACATGCTAAATAGCGTAGCCAGTGCTTATTGCGATGATTATTGTCGTCGCAACAATGACACACATAACAGTCGTCGATGGTTCTGACACCAAAAATGCAACACCGGCATGTGTCACTTTCCCGACGGGGTAGTGTCAAAATTGTGACACATAGTCGTTGAAAAAAGGACTCAAATGTACTTGTGTTATATTTATTATATATATGTGTTTCATTGTTTCATGTCAGTCCTCATATGAAAGAAATGCTATGGCTCGTGGGACGATAACGTGTCAGGTGACAAGGCCGCCAAACGGGAAAACATCCTATGGATAATGGGACTCACAGCAACTGACAGGTGATACCATCGTCTGTTGGATGAGCATAGATCAACAGTGTAAGGTGTATTCTAGGATGAATATGGGAACGATAAATAATTTGTGCAAACTTTCTCCAGAACTGAGACACGTGTAATTGAACTTTTTCCTATCAGATTTAATTAAGTATAGTTAAATTCTAAATTTATAATTGTATACTTAGTTAAGTGTAATAAGCTCTATTTCGGGAAAATGTTGTAAAGGGTTTAAAAATATTCAAAAACATTCCAAAAAAGTGACACATGTGACATATCAAACTACAAGTCCTCAGAAAGAAGTTAGAACCAATGAAATTTTTAGCGTCCGAATAGTTACTAATAATAATTTATAATACTATTCTACGAAATTTTCCATTTAGGTTTTGAACTTATGAGGGTTTTGAAACTAAGGGATGTCACTCTTATTGGTATTTGGATTCTTGGAGAAACCATTTAATCCAGGGAGATTCAAATTTCAAAAATGGCTACTTGATTGAGGAATGCAATAGAGTGTCAGTGCTAGTCTGTTCAAGTAGAAATTCAGGGTAAAATCCAGAACACCTACATCCCGCATTTTTAATTTTTGATTCTTTGAATCTCGTGGTTTAGAATCTAGATTGTAGAACTAGAATTAGGGGTTCAACTTGAGGTTTAGCCTTTTCAGGCTTGTAGTTGCTAGTTGTCTACCATTATTTTGAACCATTACTAGTACCAGCTATGGGGAAATTGAAAAGTACAACTAGAAGCCAAGTGAATAAAAAAAATTGGTTAAAAAAATAGGTTTCGCTGATGAATACCATGATATTTATGATCCTATTATCCATGGTAATAAGAGAATCATAGATATTAGATATGCATTTCCCTGTAAGGCGGGAAATCTAAATAGAGCAAAATTTCCTATTTTTAACACAATGTTAAATTCAAGTACAAATAAAATTGCATAGTGGGATTTTGGATTGGGACGCATGATGTTACCTGAAGTATTCCCTTGCCTGGAAATTTTCATGGTTTGTGCCCAACATTATGATGAATATAGAAATAAATTGTCAATAAAAATACTCAAGAGGAATTTTTATCCATAACCGAGGGAGGATTTGATCGTTTGTTGGACCTAGGGTTTGAAGCACAAAACTCAAATGTCAATATTGACCTAGGAAAGTTGGCAGAGGAATATGAGAGAATCAATGCAAATTATAAATATTCATTTAGCAAAGGTCTAACAGTGTGTGGTGATCAACTGGATCAGAATCTTAAGCCTCCTTAGGATTTAATGTTTTTGTGCCATGGGTTCAAGATACTATTTTCTTGCTAAAAATTTGTCTGGGATTGGAAAATAATAGGAAAGTGGGTGCCAACATTCTTGAAATGATTTTTCATATCCATTATGTACCTAAACCAATAAGATAGATTTTTTTTTTAGAACGTTGTTCAATCCATTCAAAAATAATTAGTAATGATTAAAAGAGGTTCATGTAAGACATTTAGGTTCACAACCTACTTGTGCTATCTTATTCTAGCAAAGTATCATGCAACGTTTGAGACCAACAAGATTCTGATTCAGGTCTATAAGACTGATGGGAAGACTTAGGAGAGAACAATGTGTCCAATATATGAATTGATGCCTAAGATAGGGATGCATGATAACAAAAAGAACTAAAACCATTTTGTAGACTTATTTTTGGCACCAATGTATAATGAAATTACAAACACTTCAATGCCTAGATTTTCGTTGTCTTGTAGAGAATGCATTCAACTCAGAAGTCACATAGAATTGGCTAACTGATTCTTCATGGAAGAATACATTGTGTTAAGGTTTTACAGATCAAAATTAGAACCCTACAAACTTCCAATCCATGTGACAGAGAGGGTATTTGCCTTAGAATATGTGTGATAGATGGAGAGCACAGATAAACTTTTTCATGGTCAAAAAAAGAAGAGCACGTTTCCTTCCTTGTCTTTCTCATGTGGAGGGTTCACATTTGACAAAAGAGCATTTGGTGTGGCACATGATTTTTTGAAAAATTTAAGCTTTGTGTTTGATAGTTACTGGTAGTATAATCCAATCAATGTCATTCAAACAAGGCTTACAGCAAATAAGAACTCTACAAGAAAATTTCAACATGAAAGTAAACCATTGCTAGAAAAGTTGAAAAATGTTGACTCCTGGGATAAGGTAAAAAGGGGGATGGAGAAAATTGTCACTGACAATATATTTCAATAGAATAATTATCATCACAAATTATGGCATTTCACACACAGAGAGGAACAGAGAAAGGCGTCCAAAATAAAAATGAAAATATGAGGTCCTACAATTTTTAACAAAAAGTTGTTGATCCATCTAAAAACGATATTCCAAAAAATCTAGTGGAACAAAGTAAAGATAGGAATTGAACTCAAACCAAAAGTTACTGATTTTTGGATTATGAGGAAGAATCTCGGTTAACTAAAGACCAGTGCAGATCTTGATGAAATCGAAAAGGATGAAGACTTTAGAAAATTGTGGACTATGGGGCATCCCACTGAAACATATGAAAAAAGTGATCATGATAATGAGTATGAGATTGAGGTTAATCCCACATCCATTCCAATAGCTACTACTATCTATGCAAATTTCAGTGGAGTTAATGATTCCATGTGAGAAACATATAGAAAAGGGAAAACCATTATGGAAAAAATGGGTTTTCAAGGTGGTGGTCTGTGTCCCAAAGGAGAAGGCACTTGGCTGAGAATTTTCACACCACTTCCACCAAAACGTGGTGAGAAACCAATCATTGGAGTTGAATCATCAGATTCATCATAAAAAGGTGATACTTATTGTAATGACCTAAAGTGGTCACCTAAACCCTAGACCCCTAATCTCAGTCTCATATCAAGAAACCATAATCTTGATAATTCTAAGTCTTAAACCAAATAGGCAATTCATCAATTTCAAGCTAATCTAACTTGAACCCTAGGTCCTAATTAATCATAGTACTTGATTAATTAATTAATTCCTAAAAATACAATATATTGGCAAATAAACCTTATGCTAATTATTTAATTGATATTCTAATATATTAATTAAATTAAATTACTAAATTGTCAATAAAATTCAAAAAGGAATTAAATTAAATAATAAAAGAAAAATATGCATTTAAAATTAATTAAATCTTTAAAAATGCATATGATGTCATCAACTATTTTTGAATTAAAATATGCATTTAAATCAATTAAATCTTAAAAAATGCATATGATGTCATCAATTAATTTTTGGAAATAAATCTGTTTTATTCAATTGATTTAATCTTATATTTTTCTCAATTGGAAATAAATCTATTTTATTTGGTTAATTTATTATTATATTTTTCTCATTTTGGAAACAAATATGTTTTATTCAGTTAACTTAATCTTATCTATTTATCATTTTGAAAACAAAGTTGTTAACTGAAAATCAATTTGGAAGTTTCCAAAAAGACTGAATCTTTCGACCAATCAAATTGCTTGCACATGGATTGTGCTTCCTCAAATCGAATTTGAGCCACTCATTTCCTCTAATCTCGATTATCGATTTGGGAGAGTTTTCTCTATAAAAGAGAGCTTCATTTCCTTCACAAAGATCCCAGTTTTAGCTAATGTTATTATGCAGTTTTCATTTCTTAAACTTTCAAGCATTTTAGCATTTCATAGCTTGTTGATTAAATAATTGTTTTTTTTCTTTCAAATCATGCAAACCATAATCTTAGAGCACATCTAATTTGGGTTTTAAAATCAATCATCATATTTCATTTGGTGCTTTAAAATTAATCTAATTAGCTTGGGATCAATCTTGTATTTGCATATCATTTAGAATCATATCATTTTAGTTATTTCAAATCCTTCATTTAGGATATGGTGTAGTCAATATTTCTTGCAATGACCTAAGAGCAAGATTCAAACTCTTGCCTACTAGAAGGTAATGAGACGATGTCAATTAGCCTTGGGCATTCCAATCTTCTGATTTTGTCATTTTCTAACTAGCTAACCCCGTAATGGTTCATTGAAGTGTTTGTTTGCAGCTGCAGGTATCTAACACAATTTCACACGCACATTTCTGGCCCCACCGTGGGGCTCGAACCTCATTTTGAGCCAAATGTTACTCACATCGCTTTTTGAGAAAAATATGATCGCACCATCATGCTCGGATCATCATTTTGGTTGAAAATGACTGTAAACTCGCCCATATCAGGCAAAAGTCAAATCTGTGGCAAATTTCTTTTTTGTCCAAGCAGGTTGTATGACCCTTTGCATGGAAATCGAGGCAGATTTCTAATCATCTCTACATGCAGTCCGAGGCAAATTTTTCAAAAAAATCAGATTTTTTTACTGTGTTAAATTTGACGGCCATCAAACCTTCATTCTGCATTGTTACTCACTTTCTGCAACGGTTGTCAATTTTAATGCCGTATTCTGCTGATGTCAGCAGGGTTTGAAAAGTCTTTGCCTTCACCATTGGAGTTTTTGAAATTGCAGTCTAATTTAAAACGATCATATCTTGCTCATTTTAGGTCCAAATTGAGTACAATTTTTTTTTATTTTGGGTAGAATTATCCGAAGATTTTTGGTTTGTTCTTAGTTTCTAGATTTGAGTCATAGATTTATAAGAAATTTTAGTTTTTCATCATTGTACCTATCTAATCCTCTATTTTGCAGCTTCCAAGCCTCGTACGGGCTCATACAGTAACATTTTTTAATGCAATTTTTTTTGAAGGTGCATGATTTTTCATCTACTTTCTAAATATACAATCTGTTTTCTAATTTTCTAATTTTTCTAATGCTGACCAATCTTTGGCTTTGTTGTTCTTGATGTTTATCTTTTGATTACAGCCTAACAGTGGTTTGCAGGACGTTATAAATGAAGAAAAAATCTAAAATACTAATTAGTTTAATGCAGGACGTTTGTCGAAGACTTTGTGTGTCTAACAAAGATATCATATCTGTGTTTTGTAGTTAAATAAAACTTCAGATTTGGTGCTTAAAAAGGATCACTTTTCTTATGTGTTTGAAGTGTTCTCTATATTTGTAATCCCAAAGAATTGCATGAACGTATTATCTCCCCTCACCTTCGTGGATCTTGGGTGTAAGAGAAATTCATGCAAATCTTTTAGCATGGCTACCTCCCGAGAGCTTTAACAGAGCCGGTGAGAGTGGATTGCCCAATTGGTAAAAGGCTAAAGCCAAGCCCTTCCAAACCGGTATATAAAAAATGTCATTATGATTAATCTCACAGTGAATAGGTGTTGAATATGTTATACCGAGAAGAAGATCTCCCTTAGTACCCTTGTGGTGCGTAAAAACCTACATAATGTAACTTTTGTAGGCTGGGATGTCTCCATAACGGGGCTAATCTGCCACAAGTATAGCCACCTGAATGGATGCCTTGACTAAAAACTTTGTTCTAGTGATCAAAATCCCTCTATCTGCTAGCGTGGAAGGTTAGAGACCGACTAAGACGTCCCACATTTTCACAGCTCTTAGTAGAGACAATGGTCCTTTGGGAAGTGATTCCCTTGGGATTCAAAGCTTGGTGTGCCTGAGAAGTGAGTGCACTGTAAGGAGGAGCCCGTGCCTCCAAGCTTCTAAGCTGTCCACTATGAGTAGCCATGGCTGAATTTTGGTTCAAGTGAGAATTCAGCAGATATTTCCCGGGCTTACCTAGGATTGTGGTGTGTCTGTTCTTTTTACAACAAACTTTCTTCTTGACATGTCTTGCGTGAGTAAAACATCAAAATAGAAAAAAAAAACATTCAAAACAAACCTCAAAACGCTCAAACAATTCCAAATCTACACTCTTAGGTGTTAAACTGTCAAACTCTTGTCCAAGTTTTTGCATCTAGTGTCAAAACTTTGAAAATCAGTCGAATTGTTGTCCAAATTGGTATTCTGGCGTGACGGTTTTGTTTGAATTTTCACAAAATCTGTGTTCTCACAACATCAATACTAGTTTGTCATTGGTCACAATTTGTTGACAGTCTGACTCACTTGTTTCAAAATCTAACTTTGTTGTGCTAGTCCAAGTGACTTTTTATCTTTAATCATCTTTGTCTGTGTTGTCCTTATCCTGAGTTACGAGAGTAGGTTCATTAACCTTGACTCAGGATCGGAGTCATTTCTATCTCTCTCAATTGGACATTATCTCTTTTGTCCTTTGGTCTTGGACTTAGTTAGCACTTTAGATATCACTTCAGCACCTATCAGTCAATAGATTGATTTATCATACCTTCTCTTCAATCTTCTAAGAAAATGCATCAAGACAATCTTACAATGTCTAAAATAAAATGGGCTAAACCTTATGGTCCTACCAATGTAAAAGAAGAGATTCTTATAGAAGCTTTATCAAAATAGCTTCAAACTTTGAAATCTGAACTCCATGAATTAAAGGGGGAAAAGGATACACCATCCAACAGGTCCTCATAAATATTTCCTTTTCTATATGATCATGAGTCATCCATACTTCCTTTCTCTTCAAACAAAGAGGCATCTAAGCACAACAAACCCATCTTTGATCAAGAAAAATGTCATGACAATCCTATCTTTGATCAAGAGAGTGGCTTCAAAGCCCTAAAAGCTGTTGAAAATACCACAAAGTCTCCCTCCAAAGGGATTAGTAACCTCATGAAATAAAAACCTTGGGTTAAACGCAAGAGGGACTTCACTCCTTTGGGACAATCTTATGAATCAGTATTGGAAGAACTTCTTGAGCATGACCTCATCACATTACCTCAAGTTACATCATGTGGATTGAAATTCTTGAGTACCTATTTTGCATATCACCGACACAATGAGCATAAAACTTCATCTTGCATGGAATTGAAACATAAAATCCAAGATCTTCTTGATGATGACATAATTAAACCGGACAATCCTAATGATTTATCTAAAGAAGAACAAGATACTAATCTCAAGCATGAACAATATCAAGAATCCATGTCTAGCAATGGTTCACATATCACATCTACTTCTTCCACCATTCCTCCATCTCCTAAATCTTCAAAACCAGCCACACCATATCTATCAAATGATCCTAATGATGACTATGTCTACCCTCAAGGACTACCTCTAAAATAGATCCAAGCTAATCAACATACATCTGCAAGTCTTTCTCAAGATTCAAAGATCATAGACCCAAAGCTTCCATGTGCTTAAATGACTATCATGCCTACTCAAAATGATACTCCATTAACCTTTCAATAATCCATTATATAGATCAAAACTCCTACCTCATCCTCAGAAGTGGTTTCATGTCAAGAGGGTGATCCAAAGTATGAAGAAACAAATATCATTAATGATCAAGATCAAGCCATTATCCATTCCCTTCCAACATTTGATGAAAGTCCCATATCCCTAGATTCGGAGGATGATCCTCGCATATCCTTTCATTTCTTCCAAGAAGATAAACCTTCATCTCCCAAGCAAGATCAAGATATCCTTTCTTCCATCTATAATGAACCTATTTTAAATCAAGAACAAAGTACCCTTTCTAAACCATCTAAAGATCCTTGTCAAGATCGAAGCATCACATCATCTCCTTTTCATATTCCTCCCTATCCACCTAAAGAAATCATCATTCCTCAAAATCCCTTGCAGAACAATAAATCCCCTCAAGCTTCAGCTACTCCTATCCAAATTTCTCCTATCAAATCTACTCATGCATCTATTAATATAAAGATGAATTCAAAAGAGAAGAGTCTTGGTCATGCAACTCACTCTAAAGATGTTGATACCCCTTGCATACCTTATATCCCTCCATTCAAACATAAGCATCATCCTTCACCATCCTCCAAATCCATTCTTGGTCCCTATATCCCAAAGTTGAAACTGTCAAACCTTCCATCTATATTGGGTCCTTATATCCCTCCATCCACCATGCCTATCACTACTAGCTTATCATCCACTTACCCTATCCCCTATCAAAATCAACAAAGACATGCATCCTTGAATCCTTCTTATCAACTCATCCATATGAACCATACATATTGGTCCTATTCATCCACACTCCCTAAGTATTTTGGAAGTAATTTGGATGTGCAACGAAGAAATCAAAAATACAAGAATCCACTTACATATGAAGATGACTATGTCCAATCTAATCGACATGTGACTACAAAGAAAAATGAAATATTAAAGAGACCAGAATGGTCCACTGAGCAAAGAATAAAATCAAAGAAAATATGTGTTCCTAAATCCATCATGGAATAATTGCATTCTAAATCTAAGCAAAGAATAATATTAAAGAAAATATAGGTTCCTAAATCCATCATGGAAGAATTGAGTTCTAAATCATCCAAAAGAAAAGGAAAATTCAAATCTATGTGGATTCCCAAGTCTCTTCTAAAGGACTTGGATACAAAAAGAAAATCAAAAGTTGTGTGAATTCCCAAGTCTCTTCTAAAGGACTTGGATACAAAAATAAAAGCAAAAGCTATGTGGATTCCCAAGTCTCTCTTAAAATACTTGAACAAAAAGGAGAAGACAGAGTTGGCATCCAAGCTTCCAAAGTCTTCCACTTCATCTCCATCTAAACATATCCCATATTCTAACTCTATTTTGGGTCCTCATGTCCCAAAATCCATTACCTTGAATACTTCACCCCCTTCTCCATCCATCTTGGGTCCTCATATACCAAGATCCATATCCACTCATCCATCAAAGCCTCAAGCTATTCCATCCACTTTTCCTTGACCCGTCCACTACCCTGCAAGGGGTGTGTCAATATTGATCTTGTCACCACTTCAATCTACCTCTACACAAACTTTTCAATACCCTATCCAATATCATGCACCTACCTACTACCCATCCATCCCATATTCTTCCATTCCTCTTGTCCAATCCATCACATAAATCTTTGGCTACCATCTTCCTTATCCTCCATATCATTCTTCCCTACCATCACCTTATCAACATCTTTGAGAATACTTTCAGTGGCCTTGGCCCATCATATCATATCTTTCAAAAGGAGCACTATCTAAAGAGAAAGAAGCTTGAGTTCCTCCATAAATCAAAAAGTACAAAAATGAAAAAAAAAATTTGAAAAAGTGCCTTGGTGAAAACCTTGTAAACAAGTGCCATCGTAGCAAAAATAGCATCTCTGCCAAGTAGGTGAAAACCTAGTAAACAGGTGCCTCTTGTACTCAGCGCTCCATCTATCAATGCTCAGTCTTGGCAATCCTTTGCTTTAGTTTGTACATATTTTTTAGTCACTTTCGTGACACTTTGGTTCTTCTGAGAACCCTCCTGGCTTGAAACCGATCCAAAGTCATAGTCTAGGGACAATCGAATCAGATTTGTCCTCGCAGTATGAGTCAATTCAGTCATCGCAATTAGAGTTTGTTGCCATGGGGCATGGGTCCCCAAATTTGATCACATCTTTGGATTTCACTAGAGTCGGTAATCTTTTCATTTTTGAAGGACAACTCGCTACTGACGCAAACAGGTGTTTCTCAACACCCCAATCAACAATGTTTCTTGACACTATCTTTGGACGCATCTGTGTTTCTTAACAAACATTGGATATCACAAACGTAAACAATAGATCAATATAAATCAAACACATTGCACTCACAAGCACGATGGTGTTTCTCAACACCTCATACATATACACATCCAAAAACTTTGAAATTGGCTGAAGTATGTTGAACTTCTATTTGTATGTTGTCTATTTTCATTGATTTTTTGTCAATCTTTTCTTTGTCTACTTCTTGTTGGTGTGGTCCCAATGATCCAAAAACATCAAATAAACAGGGTGTATGTGATAAGAGCTCATGCATTAAGGTGGAAAAGCCTCACATCCCTCGATCATGTTTATTTGCACGCCAAGGTGAGGTCAAAACTATCTCCTTGACTGTTATTGCTTTGCTTGTTTACGCAATATCGCACTCAGGGCTATCTTGGCTTTGAATGCCTTGATACTAGTGTACTCTTGCAATATCAACTAGAAACAACTTTCATGTCATCTCGGCTTTTGTGCCCTGATTCTTATGTTAGTTTCTCATATATTATCCGATGAAATTCATACATATTCTTATGGATGCAGTGGCACCAGTAAGGATTGTATCGACTCCGATGTTCCAAAAAAGATCGATGATGAAAAATTTCACTACTAAAGGTTCAGTGACTACACCTTAAGTTGCATTCATGTTAGTCTTGCATCTGCATTGTGTTGAAATCTGCATAATATCGATATCTCTCTCCAATGTGAAGGATCTGAGGTTCTTATTGATCAATCTTCCTTTTGACAAGTGGTCAAGTTGTGTGTGAACATGACACCCCTCGCTAATTTGACTCTCCTGATTCCATTTTCAGGATCGAAATCAAAATCTGCAATCATCTTGCTTGTCATTTTTGACATTTGACTTTTTCAGTCAATTGCAGCTGTCTGCTTGCATAACCAATGGAAATGTCTCATACTTTTCTTCCATTCAATCTATGTATCATACTTTTGGTCAATCTCGGTCAAACAAGACCTCACATCAAGTACATATTTTTTCCTAACCACTTGGGATCTCTTTCTAATCAGATCAGCTTCTTCTTGCATCATGTTATCTATAGAATTGCTTCTCATCACTGGGGCACCTAGCCATGTTTTTATTTTTCTCTTGAGGGAGCAGGATCAGGACATCAACATTCCAATGATCACATCCTCAATCAAAACCCCATCGTTTGGGGTATCTCAGCTTCATCACACCAAATCAAGTTGAGATCATCTTAAAATCCAAGGCAGCCTAATCAATGGTCTTATACACTGATGAATACACTCAAAACCAAGCAAGATCAGTCTTATACGAGTTGTTCATTATTGAAACCAGATACATTGATCAAATTGGCTTCATCACTTCAAATAGAGTCAATTTACTTGCTAGTCAAATCTCTTAACGATAATCAGTTTCATCACTTCAAATCAAACTGGTTTTTCTTTCAAACCAATCAAAAGGTTTAAGAGTTCCTAACAGACATTCAGTTTCATCGATTCAAATCAAACTGAGTATTTTGTTTATATCTTTTGATCGATCTTTGTCCAACCAATCTCGAAGTCGGTCTTCTTCAAAAGAATGGTTTCATCGCTTCAAATCAAATTGTTCTGGGTCTTCTCGCTAACATGTTTTTGAATCAATATGTTGATCGCACATCAATTCAAAGAGGGGCAAATGTAATGACCTAAAAGTGGTCACCGAAACCCTGGACCCCTAATCTCAGTCTCATATCAAGAAACCATAATATTGATAATTCTAAGTCCTAAACCAAACATGCAATTCATCAATTTCAAGAAAATATGACATGAACCCTAGGTCCTAATTAATCATAGTACTTGATTAATTAATTAATTCAAAAAAATACAATATTTTGGCAAGTAAACCTTATGCTAATTATTTAATTGATATTCGAATATATTAAATAAATAAAATTACTAAATTGTCAATAAAATCAAAAAGGAATTAAATTAATTAATTAAAAAAAAATATGCATTTAAAATCAATTAAATCTTTAAAAATGCATATGATGTCATCAACTAATTTTTGAATTAAAATATGCATTTAAATCAATTAAATCTTTAAAAATGCATATGATGTCATCAACTGATTTTTGGAAATAAATATGTTTTATTCAATTGATTTAATCTTATATTTTCTCAATTAGAAATAAATTTGTTTTATTCAGTTGATTTATTATTATCTTTTCTCATTTTGGAAACAAATATGTTTTATTCAGTTAACTTAATCTTATCTATTTATCATTTTGAAAATAAAGTTGTTAACTGAAAATCAATATGGAAGTTTCCAAAAAGATCGAATCTTTCGACCAATCAAATTGCTTGCACATGGATTGTGCTTTCTCAAATCAAATTTGAGCCACTCATTTCCCCTAATCTCAACCATCCATTTGGGAGAGTTTTTCTATAAAAGAGAGCTTCATTTCCTTCACAAAGGATCTCAGTTTTAGCTATTGTTATTATGCAATTTTCATTTCTTAAGCTTTCAAGCATTTTAGAATTTCATAGCTTGTTGATTAAATAATTGTTAGTTTTCTTTCAATCATGCAAACCATAATCCTAGAGCACATTTGATTTGGATTTTAAAATTAATCATCATCTTTCATTTGGTGCTTTAAAATTAATCTAATTAGGTTGGGATCAATCTTGCATTTGCATATCATTTAGAATCATATCATTTTAGCTATTTCAAATCCTTTATTTAGGATCTGGTGTAGTCACTGTTTCTTGCAATGACCTGAGAGAAAGATTCAAACTCCTAGCTACTAGAAGGCAATGAGCCTATGTCGGTTAGCCTTGGGCATTTTAGTCTTCTGATTTTGTCATTTTCTAAGCTAACCCTATAATGGTTCATTGAAGTGTGTGTTTGCAACTGTAGGTATCTGACACAATTACACACGCACACTCATACTCCTACATCTACATATTCATCATAGAAAGGAACACATTCATCTACATTTGTTAGAGCTTCAAATCCACCTTGTGTAGACACTCAGATTCAATCACAACCATTACCATAACATGGTATTCCTTTTGGTGGTGAATCAAGTGTCATTGTCACTAGTGGGGAATCTGGGGATAGTATTCCTAGTAGTGTTCAATCAAGTGTCATTTCCACTAGTGGGGATGGCATGGGTACTAATACTACTTTTCATGAATAAGTGCAACAACATGATATCTCTCACAAGAGGCCAATAATAGTAGATACTATACAGAATCCCAATGATCAAGGAATTGTGAAGAAGAAAAAGGTTATGACAACAATGGCGAGTACAACTCCAACTATATCAATTGCCTCTCCAAATCTATTGTTTGTAGCTTCAGAACAAACCCCAAAAACTCCACTTGCAAGTGAGAGTGGGACAATATTAGGAATGGTTGTTGCTAATCCTCAAAATGCATTAATTAGAACCATGGGCATAGGTGGAGGCACATACATCACTGTAACTGTTATTTCACCTTTCAAACATTCAATTACTTCAGCAACCCTAGATTTTTGATACAATGATTTCTTTAATAAATTTGCACTAACAACAAATATGAATAAACAAAATAAGAAAACATTGAAGAGGGGTGCCCTTAGTGCAACTTTAGAGGAACAACCTACATCAAAAAGGGTATTTCCCACATGTGACCCAAACAAAGATATGATGGAGTTCATAGTTGTTATACCCCCAACTAAAGATAAAAATCCACTACAGAGTCAGATATATCCCTCTAAATTTCACACTAGCACCCTCCAAATGGACTTTTCTAAAGTAAAAAATGTGGACAAAATTACTGTGTCAAAAAAGACCAACAGAGTGATCTACAATTCACTACTCCAGTGGAGAGATAGAAAAGTGAGCTGGAGAAAAAAATTTACAGGAAGACGTGGAAAATGAAAAATAAAAGAGGAAAGCAGAAGATAACAAGTGCAATGAATTACAAAAAAAGATATATAAAAAATATGCCTCTACATCAACAATTATGGAGCAGGAACACATGGAGGCAGAACTCAAGGAACTGAAGGAAAAATTGGATGAAAGCATTAAAAAAATTTGATGATGAAAATAGTTAGTTTAACAAAATTATATAAAACCGTGGAGTTTACTATTTCTGTAAACAAAAATTTATAGAACCAATTGGACCATGGGATGGAAAATGCAAAACATTGGAAAGACAAAGTAGAGGAAGAGAAAACAAAATGTGAAAAAATAGCAGAAGAGTTGTAGAAGGTAAATAATTTAATTAAAACTTTCGTAGACAGATTGAACGATAATATGAAAAATATGGTGAAGTATATAAAATAGAACATTTGGGGGCAAATAATGCAGAGGGGTGACAAGTTATCTGAATGGTTTGAATTGAATAAAATTTTGAGAGTAATTGTGTTGGTGCCCAAAAATGCTGAATTGGATTTCCTATGGACTTGCCAATCCAATGTTTGGAAAACCAATTGTTTTTGGCCAACTAACGGGAATGATTGATTATGATCCTCTTCCCCTACATTTCTAGCTCTGCAAGACCAAGGCGGGTGAACCTTTACCTTAACCACTATCTACTGGTTTAAGGCATTTTATAGCAGATAACTTGTGTACAGAATTCAACCGATCTCTCAAGATGGCAAGTAGGCTTGAATAAATCAAATTGTAAGCAATATATCATAAACTGTAAAATGAAATACTTTAAGTAATTGAAAGAATTTTTAGTAAATATGTATGTAAATTGAAATAAAAAGATAGATAAGATATCACAAAACTATAACAATGAATTGAATAACTATAATCCAAATAATGATTAGACCAGTGCCTTATTCTATCACAGGCAATAGAGTCAAGATCATTCCAATCTTATGTTCAACCTCAGAGACAGTTTTACAAGAAAACTTATCACTTCAAAGGTGTTATGGAATGTACATGCAACCTAAAA
>MU224790.1:6071998-6094511 GCA_018584345.1 Thuja plicata
TATATGTTTTTGAGTAGCTTTCACACCTCTTTAAGGTGAAAATACACAACCCTTATTACAAATTATTTTGAAAAAATAATAAACTAACTAAAAAATAACTACCTAACTTTCGGATTTGTCTTTGGTCAAAAATCCAAAACATATCGTGAAAAGCTAAGATTTCTGCTGGAGATAGAAAATTTGATTTCCCGAACTGGGTCATTTTTAGATTTTTAAAATTCGACCATCTTAAACCTTTGTCGGCATCATCTTTGTAGCAAGTCTAAATTCCAGCATTTTCTGAAGGCTTCAATTAGTTAGTTCTATTAATTTGTGTCATAAATCTTCCTTCGTTGGATCTTTATTTTTATGGAGAAACATGATTCTTGATAATGGATTGGGACTTCTAAATTATCAAAATTTAGGGTACCACCAAATTGTTTGGAAGCTCAAAGATCAAATTGACAAGAACGGATATGTTTATTCAAAAGATAAAATTGCAAAACAGATTTCGCAAGAAGTCTAAAGTACCAGTGACAACTATTTGGCAAAAAAGGGAATTAACTGTCGCATTGATGCCTCAGTAAAGGCATTATCTATCATTCAAAAATGTCAGAAACTGAGGGAAGGACAGGAAATTGCAGAGAAAGTTGGGGAAAAGATCGTGAAGCTGCAAGAAAAGATAAACAAATTGTTAAAACTTTGTTTGTCGATGAGTGTCGACACATCAAATAAGTTCATTGGAAAAGAAGCTTTCAAAAAAAAGATGGAGGAAAAAATGGAGGAAAGTATGTATTGCATAGTCAATTGCTTTTACTCTTAATTTCAAGGTTTTCTACTTTTCTCTGTTTGGAATTTTGCATCGCTTCAAATAACTCTGTTTTATGAACAGGACAAATGCAACACTCATTATTACTAATCCAACCTATGATGCACACCTTTAGGCATGTAAATTTGCATTCCCAAATTCTTTCAGGTTTTGACTTTTCTGCCTTTCTCTATTTGATTTCTAGGTTTTGTGTTATTCTCTATATTCAATTTGTCATGACTTGAATTAAGTTTTAAGTTTGAACTCTATTTTTTGAACAAGATAAATGTAGCGGTTGCTAAATTGCTAATCCGGTCTATGATGGACCATCGTCATAAATACCTTCAATCTTGTAAAATTGTACTGAGCTTGTGGTATTGATGGGCCAATAGATTCAGTGCCTTGGTAATTGATTTTGATGTTGAATCTTCACATGTTGCAAATCGACCTGAAACTGTTGTTGCTCCCTTGTTTCTATAAAAGGGAATTCATCATAATTTGCAAAGGGTTATAAAATTTCATATTGTCTTTTGCATACAGAATCACACAAAGTTGTCTATTGAATGAATTGTATCATATGGATATAATTTGAAAGAATTAATGAAAATCTCACCATGCCTAAATAAACATTACTCTATCAATAAACACATGATTTTTCTAATTTTTCTATTTTTCTATTTCATGTATGCTCTTTTATTCTGCTATTTTCTATCTAAAAATAAAAAGTTGAAAATGCAATTGCAAATCAATATTAAATGTCATTGACAAAAATAGAAAATATCATCAAGTTATCAATAACATTCAAGATTTTGTAATATGAATGATGTAATACACTAATAAGTTTGATAAATACCTAGGAACTACTAGTGCTAAATATCTAAAACTTGTCAATTCGTCTCATCATCATCATCTTCATCATCAAATTCAGTGGAAATGCTTCCTTGATTCTTCATTGTCTTTTATTTAGTCTGAGTCTGCATACCTCCTCTTAATAGCATCTCAATGTTACCAGTACATGATTCATTGTCATTCTTTCTGGCATTTCCAATTGTCCCAGTTTGGTTTAAAGTGTTTCCTAACCCTCTTCATTCGCATCTTTTCCTACATATTTTCATTGCCCTATCGTAAGGAAAACTATTGACATCATACCTAGATGTATAGAGCCTCAAGAAATTTTCCAAATTCTTCTCTAGTTTGTTTCTTAGCTTTGATTTTAGGAACCCCAAAGAACTGAAAACTCTTTCATCCTCCACCGAACCAAATATCATGGTTTGACATAAATCAGCAAGCTTGAAATATTATGATATTGAATCACACAACACTTCGCTCCGAACTACATTTTTCCAAAGCTTTGTTACTGATCCCTCTTCGTGGGGGTTCTCCATTATTCCATATTGTTCCTTCATAGTGAGTGCAAAATGGATTGATTTCTCTCTAAGAATAGTTTCATTTAAAAATCCATTTAAAGTTAGTACATTCAATTCTACATATTTGCAAAACTGCTTTATCAAATTCATTATCTTATCACAATAATCAGCAGGATTATTGAGATGCCAATATTGAGGAAACACAATAGACATGGCTTCAAGTATTTTCTCTCTAGGGAATCTGGATCTAATCTATGTGGAAAGATTATAGGCGATTTCCTTCACATAAACAGTTATAAACTCAACAATCTTGCTAAACTCTTCCCTTGTAACTCTTTCTACTCTCTTCTTCAGGCACTTTCTTGGTTCCTCCACCATGGCAATGTAGTGAATTGGTATCTCAACTCCATGTACAGGGGCACATAACTCCCTATTTTCATCGATCTATAAAAATTTATCAGGATTGTTCAAATTTGTGAGTGTCTGCCACTTAGAAAATTTTTCATTGGCTAATGTTGGTTGAAATAGATAGAGATTGTCGAGGCTCATGCATGTCAATTTACGTAGCTTGGCATATTCTGCAATATACATAGCTCTTTGTTGGGCTTTTTCATATTATTTCTCATTTCCTCTAGCTTGGGGAGAAGATTTTTTTATTAAGGTAACAACAGGGTTTTGAAGGGACCTCGAACCCTTTACAATAGAAAGCAGAGAGAAAACATTAAAGAGCCAACAAAAAAACAACTACTGCCAGTAGGAACGATAGTTACAAAACAGGGGCTCAACCCCAGATAAGAGTGTCTATATATTACTTAACCTCTGAAGCAATTTAGCAGCTTTTGGATACTCTACTTTGTTGTGATTTTCGTACATTGCTCCAATCCAAGATAGATATTCTAAAAAAACTCGATGCGTTGGTCCATCCAAAGAGATTGACCTGGTATCAACATCCTTAAGAAAATTGTTCCCATCGGTTATTCCATCGGCAAATTTTGAAATTCCAAAAACCGTTTGGGACTTTGACAAAAGTATGTGTACAGCTCTTTGATTAAATCTTTAATATTTGTAACTGGAGCATACTTGCTCACAATTCTAAAATCTAGAATCATTTTATGTGCCATGTAGTGAATATTAGTCATGTAGGGTGAACAAGAAGTTTCTGTATGCCTACTTTCGTGATTCATGGTTCCCAAGCTTTCCAAAGGCGGGGCTTAGTAGCACCATTTTGCAATGATATAAACCAAATACACAGCTACCAATAACGAATAACTTAAAACGTAACCAATAAAATGTACAATCAAAGAAAGGAAAACAAATGAATGCAAACCCCAAAAGTGCTTGAAGCTTCTATTGTCTCTCTCTACTCCTTCTGAAATGTTGTTTTTGATGCTCACTATCGGTATGGGCAGCGTCTATGACTTGAGAAGCATCGAGAATTTGATACTGGAAATGTGTGTGTGATCGCAAGATGGCTTGAATGCTAGAACCAAACTGACGGAGTAATGGCGCACGAGATCTTGAAGTCCTAGATCCTTCAAATAGTTATGAAGGGTTTATTATATAGGAATTGGGGATGATATGAACGGTTGAGATCAATCCCAGAGATAGGGAGATGAACGGTTGAGATCAAAGGGAACTGGAGAAGCCATCAGTAAACTCCACCTCTTCAATTGGTAAAGAGGAGATAGAGTTTGGTTGACTGAAGAGATAATTGTGAGTTACCTTTTAGAACTGAAGAGGTGGGTGGAGTTACCCATGTGAACTGTAGAGATAGGTGGAGTAACCCATGTGATCTGATTGGAGTTATCTCTTTGAAGATAAATGAATATTTAATTCATTTATTTAATTAATGTTTTCAACATGTGAAATAATTGAATTCTTTTTTATTTAGAATTGTTTTATTGATGAAATTAAATTAATTTAATTTGGAATAATTTAATTAGTAAGTTTAAATATTTCAATTTAAACTATAGGAAATTAAATTTACTTAATTAATTAATGGTAATTAATCAATTAAGGTTAATTAATTAAATAAAATTAATTATTTAATTAATTTTGGGAATTTGATTAGATGATTTGGGAAATGAGTTTAGAAGAAAATAAATGATTAATTAACGATTAAAAAATCATTAATTAATAGATGAAATGAATTTAGAAGAAAATAGATGATTAATTAACGATTTGAAAAACCATTAATTAATAGATGAAAATTAGTATTTTTAATGTCAAGTTGCAAGTTTGTCCATTTTAGGGTGTCTACATTTGCCCCTCTTTGATGCAATGTGACTTGTTGTAGTGTGTCAAAGATTCTTTGATTTTGAGCTTGCCCCAACTTGCCCCGGCGATAGTAGCTGTATTTATGCCCCCTTAACAAATTTGAGCGTTAATTTGTTGAAACTGCAATTTTTGAATCTGGGTAGCTGACTGATTTGAAAAATGTGTTATATTGCCCCTGATATTGACTGTCGAAGTTTCCGGGGACCAAGAAGAAAATTCTGACTTCCTGGAGAAATTAGAGTATTTGGAATTCCCTATAAGTAGGCAAGAGAGCCCTTCATTTGTCACATTGCCTTCTTGGAGCTTTGGGAATCTTGGTGAATTTGTTCTTAGTTATCTTTGTTTTTCTTCCTGTTTTCGTGCGATGGTGGGCTTACCTGGAGTCACCCACATTTTCGACCGAGTCTAGACGTATCAGAGGCCAGCTGGCACAAGTTGTCTGGTGAGTGTTCTTGTCTTGCGTGTCATTAATGCCTTTATTTTTCACTTTGAAATTTTTATGTTTTTTGTCCTTTTGCAAAGATTACTGCAATCGCTTGCGGTTTTGCCACAATTGCGATTTTAATGCCGCAATTGCCAGCTATGAACTGCAATTGATAAGAGAGTCGCATTTGCCGCCTTTGCATGCCGCAATTTCCTTTTGTTTTCTGCATTTTTTATTTGTGTTTCGCAATCGCATAAAATTACCACACTTGTAGGGTTTATTTCTGCAATTTCTTGTATAAATTGCATTTGATTTCTATAATCTCATTTCTGCTTTTTCTTACTTGCTAACACCTGTTCTATTTGATCTGTTACTGATAAATTGCTTATTTTTTACCTTTTGCAGTTCATTGGGAGGATTTTGCGTTGTCGAGAGTCTAGACCGGCAAGACTTGTGTACAGATTCCAGCTCTATGAGGATGAGAGGTCAGTTCTTAGAGAGTTAAGGTTATATTGGGTTTGTTATATGCCAGATATCACGACCAACAAGGGTCTGATCTCGGCTCTTGTAGAGAGATGGCATTCTGAGACATGCACTTTTTGGTTACCCACTAGAGAGTGTATTGTGACATTGGAGGATGTTTACCGCATTCTTCAGCTTTCGATCCATGGTGCACTTGTTGAGTATGCCACCCGACCTGGTATTGTTGCCTTGACTAATTTATTTGGATTGGCCCAGGATCAACTTGGTTTGTCTAGTCCATATGATATTCCATGGTCCCGATTTGGCTTGGGCCTTGATAGATTGTCTACCTTATTAGGTAGTTTGATATGTGACATCTTATGCCCTGATCGACGCTAGCGCAGATTCTCTGTTGGCTTTGGTTTTGTGTTGCAGAGTATGGTCCATGATCATACTGTATATGCATGGGGGTCATGCATGTTATCCCACATGCACTATCATATGTTTTACGCGGCTTACCTTAATGGTAAGTTGCTCGGTTGTGGTGCTACCCTTCTCCAAATATGGGTGTGGGAGCACAATGTTGTGTGTCATCTTGTTGGTTATCGTGATTTGCCTGCAAATAGGCCTTATGTCTTTATGTATGATGGAGCCATTGTCCAGACTCACATGGGTCATTTGTTGTACTGGCGTCAGTAGTTAGATATGATGCCCTATTTCATTTGGAGACCGTATAGAGAGTGCCATGTGTGGGATGGAGAGGATATTCATCTTCCATTTTTTCATCAGTAGAGATGCTTGATTGGGCGTGTCACTGACCATGTACATATGATTGATTTTTACAACACTGATAGGGTGTTGCGACAGTTCGGAGAGCGGCAGGATGTGTCTGACTCTTATGCCTATTTTTCTCATAGGTCGAGGGAAGTTGCAGTCTTGGGTGGTGTCATTTCACTTGATTCTGCATGGACTGAGTTTGCAGGCTTATTTCCTGTTCCTTGGACATGGCGATCTTCCACTGTAGATGCAGGTATGTTTGTGAAATGATTTTTGTGTATTTTCCCTACTTCTCTCTTAATCTATCTTCTTTATGATACTTGTTTCTTTATCTGATGTGGTACTGATATTTGAATTTGATCATTTTGCAGGCACCACTCCCCAGTATGATGCTCGGTGGATACAGACCCGTCCTACTTCACTTACTGATGTCTCTCATCCCGTTGCTAGTACTATCATGAGGAGGCATCGACAGGTACAGAGAGGTAGGGGTGGTTGATACAGAGTGAGAGATGGGGGGCGAGACAGAGGTAGAGATGGAGGCCGAGATGGGGGACGGGGGAGGGGAGATGATGATGGATATGATCCTGGTCCTGGGGGTGCTGGTGGTGGGGTTCGGATGAGGGGTGGGTGGAGCAGTACTTAGAGAGTTGGATTGAGTGTCATTTTGGAGGATGAGGAGGCAATGGAGGAGGAGGAACCTCAGTTAGTTTGGAGAGTACGTTAATGTATTGGTGCTATGTTGCCTCCGAGAGTGGAGGATAGGTTGATTGGAGACGATGTGGATGTGGATGTGGAGATTGGAGATATAGACATTGAGGCCTTGGATGTAGAGAGTGTGGGTTCGAGCTCCTCCACAGACAATAGCAGTACAGGCAGCAGTACTAGTGAGAGTTCTGAGAGTGAGGATTCTTGGGTGGTGAGGGGGAGGGTTGATGAGGGATTGGGTGATAGAGCTGGGGAGGGGGACATGGATGTGGCCATGGGAGGGATGGACGTAGATCCTTCTAATCTGGAGAGACTCACATAGCAGGTTTCTGATTTATAGGCAAGAATTGCTTCCTCTAATGCACGTGCCACTACTTTCGAGGCTAGCGTTACAATAGTCGAGGCCAGGATGACTGTAGCGGAGGCTAGAGAGTGGCAGGCTCGAGTGGAGGTTCAATCCTTTATTGATATTGTACAAGATGCCTCACATCAGGATGTGTTGGACCGATACTATAGATTTGGTCATGATGCTCAGAGGGAGATTGACTACTAGAGGCGTCACTATGAGGGTGGCGTTCCTACAGAGCAAAGGGTTCCCAGCTATACAGCCTCACAGAGATCCAGTAGGGCACAGAGGTCACAACGTAGTGTTGTTGGTGCTCCTAGTTCATCATAGAGACCTGCGTCTGATATGCCACCCCCTCATACACATGGCAGTGAGGGTGGGGGTAGCACATGTTGATTTGATGTCTTTCCTCTTTCGTATCATGTACCATTTTTGTAGTGATGTTCCTTTGATATACTATGAGGCTTATCCATTATTGTATCTTGACACACTAATATTTATTGATACATATGTTGATTACATCCTTGTGTTCAGACTTGCGACCGTTCATTATACTCATATATTTGGATTATATGAGATGCATCTATTGATTTACTTGATATATGTATGGTTTCTACATGATTATGTTTAGATGTTTAAATGCTTTATGCAATGCGATTCTATTAGGCAGAGTCTTAAATGTATGATATGTTTTTCCTATGATACTGACATGTTTATGCAGGATGGTGGAAATGAAATGTGTGTTTATATGAGATGCTTATGGATGCATGTGATTTATGATTTACCAAGTATGCAGCTTCTATATTTTTTCATTTTTCTGATGCACTTAAATGGAATGAATGCAATCTATTATGCACAAAATATCTAAGTAATGCAAGTTTTAGTTAGAAGGAACTTAGCTTGGAAATATGTTATGTGGGATTGATTGATAGATATGGAATGATAGAAAGGATTTTTTTATTTTTTGATAGATAAGAATTGATAGAATGAATGAGTGACCCAAGTCGCTGCAAATGTTTCCAATAATTGTCATCATTGCATCTTTTTATGAAATTCTGAAGAGTGTACAATGCATCCAGATCACATACCATCTATATACCGCCATGACCTCTTGATAACCAGAAGGAGTGGAGAGATTGAATAGAAAGAGGACTTACTGCACCCAAATATCAACCATCTAGGTTCAGCTAAGTTCCCTGTTTGAAAAGAAAGAGAGCCAAAAGCACCCAGATATTGACCATCTAGATACTGCTTTGCCCTCTGAACGATCTGAACAAAAGAAAAAAAGAAAACCAAGATAGAACTCCAATGTACCTAGATTCCATCTAGATAGCACCTATGAGCTCTTGATTTTGAAAAGAAAAGACCAAAGCAAGAAAGATAGAACTCCAATGCTCCCAGAGTCCATTTGGATAGCATCGTGAGCTCTTGATTGAAAAAAGAAAAGACCATAGAAACCAATATAGAACTCCAACACACCCAGAGTCCATTCGAATAGCACCATGAGCTCTTGATTATTTTGGAAAATAAACAAGCAGATAACATAGAAGGAATGTCCAATTCTTTCCCAGGGTTAATCTCAGATCATGGAACTATGCGGTTGCCAGATAAGTGACGGGGCCTACCGCATTTACCCTAAATCATCGTGGCACTGAAATCAAAGTGAACATTCAACAGACAACAATCAAATAAAATAAGTCATGATCCATCATAGCTACTCTCCTCACTTAGTGGATCCTGGAGTAACGTAAGAACATAACCACGAAATATAGACTAACATATGACCGACTGACTGACCTAGTCAACATTTTGATTGTTCCTTGATTCAGTTGGATTCTCTTGATTGGCTCGACTCTTTTGATAGGCTTGATTGGCTTCATTGCTTCGATTGTGTCTGGTTTCAAAAATAGATGACTCATATAAGACTGACCTGCTTGGTTTTGAACGTATCCATCACTGTGTAAGATGATTGATTGATTGATTGATTTTGATCTTTTTGGTGGTTGATCAAGTTGTTTCATATGGGCCTAATGTTGATTCGCAAAGCTCATGATTGTGAAATTTAATAGATTGGCTTGGTCGCCAGTTTTCTTGCTGATAGATTGATAAAGTTGTGTCATATGGGCCCAATGTTGATTCGCAAAGCTCATGATTGTGACATTGATAGACTGGGCTTGATCGTCCTTTTCTTTGTTGATAACTGAGTTGGCTTTATTGCTTGGGATTTTTGCAATTTTTTTATTGTTTTTTATGAAGATTGATTTTTCTCAGGATTTTTTGATCTTTTTAGGATTTTGATTATTTTTCTGAGTTTTTGGATCTTTTCAAGACATTTAGAATCGCCCCCTCGTCTGGTGGACCAGTACTAACCATGGATAAGTGTTGGTGCTAAGAGGGTTTTGTGCTTCTGGAAATATCTTGGGTAATTAGTCTTGCATTTGAAGTGTGCTCAAGCTTTTGATCTTGGAGTTCATTGATGGTGAAGCTAGATTTGAACACTTGGCGCCTGTTTGCCAGGTTTTCACCAAGGTACCTACTCAATAGTGCATGTTTGCCAGGTTTTCACTGAGAGAGTGATTTTGTTTCTCTTTAATTTTTTTGTTTTTTGTTTTTTTGTTGTCGCCAAGGCACCTGTTTGCCAGGTTTTCACCAAGGTAACATTTTGTATTTTTTGATTTTTTTTGTATTTTCTAGATATGTAGATAGTTGCCTTAACCATTGAGACCTCAAGTGTAGAACCTTTTGAGGTGCATGTTGTTGATGTATCTAGGGAGATGATCTCCTTCTGGTGTTTCCAATTGGTATGCCCTACTCTAGGTAGAGATGACAATGACATATGGTCCTAGCCAGTTAGGCTTGAACCTTCCTGGTTTCACTCTTTCTGCTTGGTTCTTTTGATTTTCCATGAGGACAAGGTCTCCTACCTCAAATGTACGTGGCCTCACCTTCTTGTGATAGTTCCTTCAAAGGTGATTCTGATATCCTTGTAAGTGTTTGAATACATGTTGTCTTCTTTCGTCTAGTATTTCTAGTTCACTGAGCCTTGCTACTCTGTAGTCTTCATCTAAAATCAGGTTCTTTAATGATATCCTCAGGGATGGGATTTCCACTTCGAGGGATAGGACCGCCTCTGATCCATATACTAGGGAGAAAGGAGTGGCTCTTGTAGGTGTTCTCACACTAGTTTTGTATGCCCAAAATGCGGGACTAAACTGTAAATGCCAGTCTCTCCCTGATTCGTTAACTGTTTTCTTTAAGATTTTCAAAATGGTCTTGTTTGTCGCTTCAACTTGTCCATTCCCTTGAGGATAATAAAATGAAGAGAACCCTTGTTTCATTTGGAACTGTTCACATAGCTCTTCAACATCTTTGTTTTGGAAGGGTGTACCATGATCTGTCGGGATGGTTTGAGGAATCTCGTATCGACAGATGATGTGGTTGAGTATGAACATTGATATCTGCTTTCTAGTTATGTAAGTGAGAGTAATTTCTTCTACCCACTTAGTGAAGTACTATTTTTCTACTATGATGTATTTGTGTCCATTTGCTGAAGAAGGTGTAATTTTGCCCACTAGGTCAAATCCCCACGTGGAAAATGGAAATGGTGAAGTGATAGGATTTAATTCTTGGGTTGGTGCATGGATGAGGTCTCCATGAATTTGACATTGCCTACACCTATGCATATTTGTTTGCATTTGTCTCTACTGTGGGTCAGTAGTATCCCATGTGGATTATCTTCTTAGCTAAGCTATTTCCACCTCCGTGTGTTCAACAAATTCCTTCATGTACCTCATACATAGCTCTCTGGGATTTCGTGGAAGTGAGACATCATAATAGCGTTCCGTCTAGACTTCGTCTATATAGAGTAGTTGAGAGGATGGTATACCTAGAGGCTTGGCAGATGAGGGACATTTTCTAGTTTCTAGACAAGATGGGAGGTAAGACACTAGTTTGGAGGTAATTATATACATCTTGGTACCATGGGGTGTCAGGACCAACAAGGACGCATGCTCATTCAGTGATTGGTGCTTGATGTGATGGCATCATGAGTTTCTCTACTAGAAACTGGAATTGTGTTTCATTGCCTGGCATATCAATCAGTGATGCAATGGTAGCCATCGTGTCTGCCACTTTGTTTTGATCTCGTAGTATTTGCTCAAAGAAGATGTATTGGAACTTGGTGTGCAACCTTTCCATCTCTGCTCTGTATGGTATTAGCTTCTCATCTTTGGTCATATAATCATTATTGATTTGGCTAATGACCAATTGAGAATATCCATAGACTTTAAGGTTCTTGATTCTCCATTGAATTGTTGTTTTTAATCCGATGACCAGTGCTTCGTATTCTACTATGTTGTTTGTGCAGGGGAAGTTGAGTCTGAAAGATTTTGGAATTGCATTGTTATCTGGAGTGATAAGCACTATTCCTGCCCCTACACCATGGTTCGTGCCCAGCCCATCAAAGTATAGTTTCCATACCTCGGTCGCTGGTTGTAATGTCATGATAGACTCATCGGGAAAGTCAGAAATGATAGGTTGGTGATCCTGAATAGGTGCCTCTGCTAGTTACTCTGCAATCACTTGCCCTTTGATGGCCTTTTTGTCTACGTACTCAATGTCAAACTCGCTTAAGATCATTACCCACTTTGCAAGTCATCCGGTGAGCGTTGGTTTTCTTAGGAGGTACTTTAAAGGATCAATATGTGCTATCAACTTTGTTTGTTGACTCAACATATAATGTCTCAGCTTCTGGGAAGCAAAGACAACTGCAAGGCATTATTTTTCAATTGGCGTATAGTTGAGATCATATCCTACCAAATTTTCTTCTTAGATAGTAGATGGCTCTTTCCTTACCTGTGTCATCATGTTGTTCCAAGAGTACACCTAATGTTGATTCTGTTGTCGAGATATACAGAAGCAATGGTCTACCTAGGAATGGTGGCACCAATATCGGAGACTTGAGTAGGTAGTCCTTGAATATTTGGAATGTTTGTTCGCATTGCTCCCTCCATATGAATTTGATGTCTTTGTGTAGTAGATGTTGGAATGGGTAGCACTTGTCTGCTAGCTAAGCTATGAAGCGCCTGATTGATTGAAGCCTTCCTTGTAACCCCCTTAGTTGCCTTAGGTTCGACGGTGGTGGCATGTCCAATATTTCTTTGACTTTCTCTGGGTCTACTTCAATGCCTCTATGTGACACTATGAACCCCAGTAGCTTCCCTGTTGTGACCCCGGATGCACATTTCTTTGGATTTAAACAGACTTTGTATTCCTGCATTCTGTCAAATATTGGTCCCAATACTTGTAGATGATCCTTGTGAAGCATTGACTTAGCTAGTATGTCGTCAACATAGTCTTCCATTGTTTTGTGGATGAGATTATGAAAGATAGTTGTCATGGCCCTTTGATATGTTACTCTAGCATTTTTTAGACCAAACGGCATGATGTTCCAACAATATTTGCCCCAAGGACATGTGAAAGTTGTTTTATTTGGTCTTGTGGCGCGATCCTTATTTGATTATACCCTAAAAAGCCATCCATGAGTGATAGCATTTGATGTCCAGCAGTTAGATCTACTATCATATCAATGTTGGGCAAAGGAAATTTGTCCTTGGTACAAGCTATGTTAAGATCTCTAAATTCTGTGCAAATTTGAATCTGGCCACTGTGCTTTGTAACTGGTACTAGGTTATATATCCAGTCTGCGTATGGGATTGGTCTTATGAACTTAGTGTCCAAGTACTTTTTCAATTCTGCCTTGACTAGCAATGTAACACGGGGATGCATCTTTCTTAGCTTTTGTTTGACCGGTTTGGCATTGGGTAGCAACAGGAGATGATGCAACACAAGCTTTGGATCTAATCCTGGCATATCTGAGTAGGACCATGCAAAATTGATCATTCTTTCTTTGAAGAAACTGGTGAACTTTTCTCTCTCCTCCTGGGTGAGTGGTTTTTCCAAGTAGATGTTCTTTGGGTTCTTGTCATCTCCCAAGTTGACTTCCTCTATTTGTTCTGCTAATAATGCCGACTTTTCCTCTGTCAAGGGGAGGAGTTCCTTCTTTCCATCTTCTAGCGCCTCAGTGAGGTTTTCACTAGAAGATACATTTTGTTTTATATTTTTATCATTTTTTGTGTCAGTAAGCGCCTTTTGGTTTTCACTCACTGACGATTCTTTTTTCTTTTTCAATTTGTTTTGATGAGTGGAAAGAGGAGCTTCCTCCACAAAGTATGTTGATCTATCGAGGTCGATAGAAAAACCTTCTTTATGGTCTCTTGATGGCATTCCCTCTCTCAGTCCCATGAAGTCTGCAATAACCTCATCATTCTCAAAGACATCCATATCAGGTGGTCCTTGTTGATCCCACTTTATTAGCTTTGGGTGTACAAGACACAGGCCCTCATGTAGGGTTCACTCTATTTGGTTGAAAGGGACTACGTAGATGGTTCTGAAAAACCTAGACTATGATGTGGATGCACCACCTAAGGAATTTTTATCGACATGTTTATCGATGCAGGGTTGGTCGTCAATGGATAGTTGGTCAAACAGGTCGTCAAGGTGTATGGTGGTGGCTGACCGAGGGGAATAGTTTATGATCGACGGTTTGGAGTCATGAAGGGATCTCCACTCGTACTCGTGGGAATTAGTTTCACTAGAACGCTCATCAGATGTCTCATTTCCTTCGTTATCGTTGATGGCTATGTTGAGGTTTATTTGGGTTTGAGAGGTCCCCACTTCGGTGGGTAACAACTTTTGTAGTATGTTTCTTATCAAGATGTGTTCTGGGTTTTTCCCCCAGCGCAACTTTGCTATTTGTTCCCGATCAAATTATAGGTCTTGGATGATAGGGCTGGTTCTTTTTTGCCCATAGCCTAACCCTCTCTTGTTTCTCTAGGTTGGCGGGAGAGAAATTTCCATTAAGCCTTGTTGTCTTTCCCCTAGACTAGTTGTACCATCATACCCAAATCTTTGTAGCATTGTATAACCATTTCCATAGTTTGATATTGGCAAGGGTTGTTGAAGTGTCTATTGTGGATCTTGGTACAACCATCTATTGATATCTTGATCGAATGGGTTTTCTTCTACAATGTCTCCCCATCTGACAAAGGTTGTGGTTGGACATCTAAATAGAACAGGCTCTGGAGTTTCTGTTATAATAACTGGTTGTGGCATGCCATATGTTCTTGGGCTCTGAGGCATGTTCATGATAGTGAAAGCTTCCTCGTCGTTGTTGTATAGTCGAAAAATGGAAGCACTTCCATTGTAGACTTTTTTAGCCTTCCGAGTAAGTGGTTTGGGGTCATATCAAGCACCTTGAATGGGTTCCTGAGTTAGACCTGGCTTTCCCCCTGTTCTACCCCTCTTTCCACTTCTTTCCAGTCTGATTTCTGCATTCTGGACTGCATACTTGAGATTCTGGACTTCAAGGTCAGGGTCGACCTTTTTGGTCTATGTCGACCTCGACCTTGACCTAGGTCAAGGTCGACCTCAACCCTGACCTAGGTCAAGGTCGACCTCGACCTTGACCCAGGGTTCAAACTTCGGGGTCTTGCAGTTTTCGGATGTTGGTCTTTGCAAAAGTTATTTCCTGCTTCCGAGTCAGCTGTTTCGGGTTCTGAAGCGTCGATTCCTAAATTATATTTAATATAGGTCCTCTCCTAGGGTTAAATGCTTTAATGGGAATTTAATTATCCTATGTCGGCATCCTTAGAAAATTGTTTCCTAGTTTCATATAAAAGAGAGCCTTCTCCTCTCATTTTCTCTAAGTTTTTCTAAGCATCATTAAGCAATTGAGGAGCATTATCAAGTGAAGTCCAAGAAAGCTAAGAAGCAAGATTTCAAGCAAGCATTCATCCCTTCTCAAGCATTCAAACATCCATTTTCATGAAGGAGATCCATTGGAGGCCATTGAATGATTCAAGCTACATAGTGCCCTTTTGGTGATCTCTCCATCCACCTTCTTCCAAGCCTCTTCCAAATTCAAAAACCCATTCAAGACTTGGTGTTAGAGATCTACAAGAAAGAGATTGAAGACATCCTACCATTCTACATTCTACATATTTGGTGCATACATACTTGTGGACTCAAGGATTCGAATCCTCCACAAGGACTTTTTCAAGCAAGGTGAATTTGTGCATTTACTTTGTTTATCTTTATGCAATTTCAATTATACTTTGAGGTTAATTCCAAAACCGGGGTTTGACCAAGGAAAACCCCTCCCCCCCAACAAACAAACCTCTTTTTCTTACAGGTACAGGTTCGGGACTATGGATTTGGACACAGATCTGGATACTCTTTTCGACTTTCTTTCGGACTTCGTGAACAGATTCTCTATCGGACCTGTGCAGGTCAAGGTTGACATTATTGGGTCAGGGTCAACATTTGTGGGTCAAGGTTGACCTTTTTCATAAGACGGCATCAGATTGGGAAAATATTTCTAGGTTTTGTTCGTCTCTGCATTCCGGTTCCGGATCATACTTCATTTTTTTCAGAAACAGAGTACAGACCTCAGAAAACAACATTCTTTGATCTGCAATACTTTAAGGTTGGTTCTTCTTCCTATCCTTTTCAATTACTGTAATAAATCATATTTACTTAATAATTAATAGAATTTAAGATCTCCTTCTTTACTCTCTTTTCCAAATAGTTGATTTATTTGTGCATTGATCCTTCTTTGGGGTTAATCAACTTGGATCTTCCATTTGTGCATTTGAGGATAGAAGAAGAGCATCTTATCTTCTCCCTAATCACAATTGCAATATACAATCAACACAATTCAATTAAATGTAAAGTAGGGTTAAGGAAATCAACACTCTTTAATCAAATCAAGCAACAATTAACAAACAATCTCCTTACCCTTTTCCCCCCTTTACAGCTGTATTCACCACAACCCTTGTCGATAATGGATATTTTTCCCGATGTCCATGTGACAGCCTTAGGATTCGAATCTGAAGAGGATGGGATGCTTGCATCTTGGTTTGAGGGTACTTGGTTATCAGTGCTGATTTGGACTGCATTACAGTATTGGAAAGGATTTGGATATCCCTCTATGATGATTTCTTCTCCCTGGTGTGGGAACTTGATGCACTGATGGTATGTTGAAGGTACGGATTGCATCTCATGTATCCATGGTCTCCCTAGTAAAATGTTGTATCCCAACTCAAGATCTAGGATCTAGAAGGGAGTGTTTTTGACAACTAGACCAATCCGGACAGGTAGAATGATAATACCTTTAGAGGATCTTTTCTCTTCGTCGTAAGCTCTGATATTTATCCTCCTTATGACATCAATGTTAGAATATGAATAGCCTAGTTGCTTGATTAACTTTAGAGTACAGATGTTTAATCCAATCCCACCATCAACAAGGACTCTACGGATAGCACTTTTGTGGACCTGGACAAGCAAGTGCAAAATATCATTATGCAAGGGTTTATGCAGCGGCACATCACGGTCTGTGAATGTTGCATGTTTTTTAGCAGCTATATGGTTAACCATCATTTGGAAGCTCTTAGGGGTTATGTCCCTTGGGACAGCTGCATTCTAAAGGGCTTGGTCAAGTGCCAGTTTATGCTGCGGAGATATGCGCAAGAGGTCAAACATGGAGATCTGGGTAGGTGTGTGCTTTAGTTGATCCACCAGGCTTGTTTGTGGATCTGAGGTTGCTTGAGGGTCGGCTGGTGTAGCAGAAGAGGAAGGTACTCCTTGCAAGACAACTCTAGTAGGACGCATGGTTACAACACATTTGTTACCGTGGTCTCTGATAGTGATCGTAGCCACATGGCTATCTAAAGGATTGAGGCAATTGATAACATTATCACTATTGGCATAAGTATATTTACCTATTTTGACGGTCCACCAAACCCGGAGGCTTTCCCTTTATTGTGATCATGAAATGTATCGTTGAATATCGTATGATCAATTGTTCCTTTGGTTTGGGAATTTGTTACATCGATTACCCCTGTGTCAATCAAATCTTGGATAGCATGTTTCAATCAATAACAGTTGGGTGTTTTGTGTCTCTTCACCCGATGAAACTCGCAGAAATCATTGTTATTGTACCACCTTGGTTTGTTTACACCGTGTTCAAATTCCCTGATTTTCGGGAGAGTGATAGTGTTGGATTGTATCAGCTTTCATAAAGTTTATTCTATCGGCTCTCCTAATGGTGTGAAATCTCGCTACTGGAATTGAAACCATGGTTTGCGTTGAGTTTGTTGCTGACTGTTTGACACAGCGGCCGCTTGGACAGGGGGAGGTTGGTTTTGAGTGTATGCTTGTGGAGTGGGCACCATAGGTTGTTTGTTGGCCACAGGTGTGCCTTGCAGTGACACTTTCGATTGCGCGTAGTTAACTGTCATCACATTAATGACACCATCATTGGTGACATTTTTGTTTTTGTTCTGCCACTTAGCTTTGTCTGTTGCAGTTCTGTTTGTATTCGTTTGGGTCAGATCTGCAAGGATTCCTCGTTTGACTAAGTTCTGCTCACAACAAACTCATCGTTCGATGAGTTGTGTGAAGTTCGGAGCTAACTGTAATTCGGTTGTGAATGACATGTCTAGAATTAGATTGTTAGTGAACATGACTATTAGGTCTTGCTCAGCTACATCATACGTTATTCGGTTTCTAGTATTCCTCCATCTCTGTAGGAATTTTACAAAAGACTATATCCTTCTGTTTGATATCGCAAAGGTCCTTGATACTGACCTTGCGCTCGATGTTATGATGGAAGTGAGCGATGAACTTTTCAGCCAATTCACCCCAAGACTAAATGCCATGAGGTAAATGTGAGAACCATTCCATTGTTGGTTTGGCTAAGCTTTGTGGGAATAGTCGCATCAAGTATGTCTCATCATGTGCGACTTCGATGCAACTAGCAAAAAACTCTCGGATATGTTCAATAGGGTTGGTATCGCCCCTATATTTGTCAAATTTTGGTACCGAGAAGTGAGTTGGGAATGGAGACATATGAAGAGAGTGATCAAAGGGGTATGGGTATAAATCTTCTGTGGTGTAGTACTTAGTTTTCCCCTAATTTTCTATATCCATCATTTGGGTTTGAAGGGTCTGCATTTGTTGAATCAACCTGTTTGTTTGATACTGAGGCTAATGTGTGACGTTGTACCTCTGTGTTGTAGTAGGTATGAGGTTGCGCCTCTGCGTCCCTTGAGTAGGAACATAGGACCTTGTCCTTGGGACTTGACATTGATTTCCCACCACGTGATTCTGAAATGGGGGCACGTGAGTGGCCCAAGGTGGGTTTTGATGTGTTTGTTGTTGGGGTTGGGGATGTTGTTTTTGTTGAAACTGTGGTTGATACTGCTGGGATTTATATTGTTTTTGTTGAAGCTGGGGTTGTTGCTACTGGGGTTGAGTTTGTTGCAGCTGAAGCTAGGGTTGTTGTTGCTGGGGTTGAGGTTGTTGCAGCTGAAGAGTTGAAGCTGGGGTTGTTGCAGCTGGGGTTGAGGTTGTTGCGGCTGAAGCTGGGGTTGTTGTTGTTGGGGTTGAGGTTGCTACTACTGGACTTGGGTGAGCAAAGGCGTAACCTTGGGTGGGCATTGACTGAAAGTTGGACCTGCAGAGACGGATCCCTGTGGGAATGATGTGTTGACCCCAAGGCTATTAGGGATTGACTGTGGTAGTGGCATGGTTGTGAAAAGGTTACTACTTGTTGGTGGTATGGAAGGCATAACATGAGAGCTTGATTGGCCAGGCCATAAGACCGAAGGTGGAGGCATACTAGTGATCATGGGTACACTTAGTTGCGATCCTATCACGCTTTGAGTGGAAGATGTGCTTGCTTGGTTTGCACAATTGGTTTGATTGGGTATCGTTTGTGCTAATGCTGGTATTGTCAAAGGTGGGAAATTTTGAGAAACCAAAGGTAGTATCTGAGAGGGCTAGGTAGTGTTTTGACCTGCGAGAGGGTTTTCGAGCCATATGGTCGACACACTAAATTCAGTGGGGAGTTTGACTCCCTTCTTTATCAGCATGGCTAAGAAACGTTCAGGGTTCCTCTCTACAATAGCGTCAACTACTTGTGCGGAATAAGTATCTTGCTCTATATCTTCAAGCTCCTCTTCTGTGACATTTTGGAAAAAATCTCTATATATGACTCATCAAGTTGTGTTCTAGCCTTTGACCTTGTGTGAGGCCCTCCATGAGGTGTTTGAAACATAGCGTGGTCCAGATTTTGTGACTAAAACAAGTGATACAAAAAAGGATAAGTTTTCTAAGGAAGTCCGAGTTATGTTTTGGACAAGGGTAATTCTAAGGACAGATGTTGATTTATCTTGATCTCAAATTTTTGATGATGTAAAAGTAAGATTTGTTTACCTTTGCCTGGGACAAAGTCACTTATAGAGATAATGATGATGTTTGAGATGATCAGATCAAGATATTTCGAGTCTGAACTTTCGAGCTAACAATGTTTTAGACAATAATCGTTCTTTTCAAAGAAGGGATGATCTTTAATGTTTAGAGATTCACACAATGTTCTTCACATTTTTCTGGGATACACACTGGTCTTTGACACAAAATGGAGAGTATTTTCAAGGTTTTTAAGTCAAAACAGGTGTAAAATATCTCTCGTTAACTGCGGCACAACTCTATCGATTGTGGCAAAGTGAATGGTCAAGTATGGTATTTTATCACCGATTGTGGTAATAAACAGGTCGACTGCGGCAATAAACAAGTTAACTGCAGCAAACTTCCATCAATTGCAACAAAAATGCGGGCAATTGAGGTAAAAGGGAAACAATCTCAAAAAGACTAGAAGATAGGTATCACTGTTTGAAAATTTTGATTTTCTGGAACAAGGCTTCTGATTTGCAAGATAGTTGATGTTGACAACCCTAGACTTTAACACGTTTGACTCATTTTGACAGTTTGGATGTTTGTTTTGCATTTTAGAAACTAATCAAAGAACAAGCACAACAGACACTGTGTTTTGAAAAATGAAGACTGACAATGTGTATGTTCTACAACTCTTTCAAGTTGCAATGTTATCATGAGGTCTCAATAATAAACAGTCAGTTTAATCTAGGTCAATGGCTTCATAATACAATATTATAGGCCCAATGCTTGAATGTTTGTTAGCTCACACAACAATTGTCACACTACCAAGACACGAAGGTCCACGATGTAGGCGACCTAGTTTTTTTCGTTTCCAGGTATTGTTGCAGTGGAGTGAAGATCTCTTTAACTACACAAATACCTCGGGACACATATGTTGGGAATCTTGAGGAGAAATTATGCAACCCCTTGCACTATAATAAGGTATTTTTTCGGAGGAAGATCGGGTTGGCCTCTAATTAACAAGGTTGTAGTAAGGGTCTGTGGTGTCTATCCAATCGGTTTGTACGTGTGTGACTCACTTAAGAGCCTAGTTGACCATGCTGGCTCCTTAGGGATATTCACCCGATCTAGACTATCATCAACACACCTCGCTCGAGCTTGGCTAGATAAGATGAAACTTTGGTTCGTGCCTTGTTTATATACCGATCGAAAGGATTACTGGTTTAAAGTCGTTCTCTGAGGAAGAAGCGCATTCCCCAGATAGGCCTTTCTAAAAGTATAAAGGTGTCTAATCTAACAGATTGTGCAAGTGCACCCAAAACTCAAGACACAAGGTAAATCGATTAAGCTTCGAAAGTTTGAAATGTGAACTAAGCTACACTACCATACAAACACAAGTGTTCAGTTTTAAGCCCAAAAAGTAGGTGTTGATTGCTTGTTCAATTTTAATGCACCAAATTGAGAGATTCTTTGCCTTTGTTCAATCTTAGTCTCCGCGTCAATTTTAAGCACCAAATTCCGAAATGTGAGATGTAAGATGTGTGACAAACACTGTTCTTTTTAAGCCTAAATCGGCAAGTCAATGAATTTTATGTTGTATTGTTATCTTGTCTCGTCGATTTGAACCTGTCAAAGAAAGTGTTTAGTATCTCAAGAAATGAAAGCTTTTCAATCCAAAACAACAGAATATCCAAAAACCCCAGGATTATTGAGATTGTTGAAATTAATGGTGACTTTATACTTACTTGCAAATCTCTTGATTGAATCAATGTACCTTGTGTATGCTTCGCTTTGATCTTCAGCCGCGATTGCAAGAATAGCCCTTTGTTTTGATCGATAGTTGGTGGTCCTCCTTCTTGCAGCTCTTAATGCTCTAACACCTGGTATGCGTTTGATTACCTTCTTTGTCATTCACTGTCAGTCAGCCCTGCACAGAAACCAAGATAAACATACAAAAATGTGGCTTTTATGTCAATTGTGGTACTGGTAGTTCAATTTCGGCAATATCTTGTCAGCTGCGGCAGAATGGTGGCAATTGCGGCAAATAACTTTGTTTTGCGGCAGGATGCTTTAGTTTGTGGCACAGATCGATCAATTGCGGTAAAGCACAGGCGATTGCAACAAAGAACATGTAATTGCGGTCAAATACAAGCAATTACAGCAAATTGCTAGAAGATAGAAAGATAGAAGAGGACATAATAGCGATGTGAAAGCTTGCAATCAATTGCAGTATTAAACCAGTCAATTGCGGCACGATTTCGTTAATTGCGGCAAAATAGCAACAATTGCGAAATAACACAGATATCGAGAAAATGATGACAATTTAGGTCTGCAACCGTACAGCTGTGGCTGATTGATTCTGTATGTCGTCTGGAAGAGATACTCGGGTTGTTTGCTTCACGTCGGGTTCACCAAAATGTACGTCTACTTTCCTGATTCGTGGTTCCCAAGCTTTCCAAAGGTGGGGGGGTTAGTAGCACCATTTTGCAATGAGATAAACCAAATACACAAAGCTACCAATAACAAATAACTTAAAACGTAACCAATAAAATGTACAAGCAAAGAAAGGAAAACAAAATGCAAACCCCAAAAGTGCTTGAAGCTTGTATTGTCTCTCTCTACTCCTTCTGAAACAATGTTTTTGATGCTCAGTATTGGTGTGGGCAGCGTCCATGACTTGAGAAGCGTTGAGAATTTGATACTTTAAATGTGTGTGTGATTGCAAGATGGCTTGAATGCTAGAACCAAACTGACAGCATAATGGCGCACGAGAGCTTGAAATCCTGGATCCTTCAAATGGTTATGAAGGGTTTATTATATAGGAATTGGGGATGATATGAACAGTTGAGATCAATCTCAGAGATAGGGAGATGAACGGTTGAGATCAAAGGGAACTGGAGAAGCCATCATTAAACTCTACCTCTTCAATTGGTAAAGAGGAGATAGAGTTTGGTTGACTGAAGAGCTAATTGCGAGTTACCTTTTAGAACTGAAGAGGTGGGTGGAGTTACCCATGTGAACTGGAGAGATGGGTGGAGTAACCCATGTGATCTGATTGGAGTTATCTC
>MU224790.1:6094642-6168080 GCA_018584345.1 Thuja plicata
TTAAATATTTCAATTTAAACTATAGGAAATTGAATTTAATTAATTAATTAATGGTAATTAATCAATTAAGGTTAATTAATTAAATAAAATTAATTATTTAATTAATTTTGGGAATTTGATTAAATGAATTTAGGAGAAAATAAATTATTAATTAACGATTAAAAAACCATTAATTAATAGATGAAATGAATTTAGAAGAAAATAGATGATTAATTAACGATTTAAAAAACTATTAATTAATAGATGAGAATTAGTGTTTTTAATGTCAAGTTGCAAGTCTGTCGATTTTAGGGTGTCTACAGTTTCCATCTTGGTGCAAAGATCGTTCCTCTAACCTTGCATTACTGAAACTCCATCATCTCCAACACATACCAATTTTTTGGCAATCATCAAGTCATCCATACCTCCATATTCAATTAAAGAACTCTTTACTAGTTGAAATATATTTTATGTTGTCGCACTCTCCTTCATTTTAGCAATAGGTAGTAGATGAGGTTGGAAGACATGATTTTATACAGCATAAACATGCATGCATACCCGCGACATATTATCTATTGTCGTAACTTTGTCTAAAGACAATGCAATAAACTTTGAATCTCTTATTTTTTTCTTTACAACTTCTTTTTCAACCTCAGAAAGACAACTTGCCCATTCCCATCCACTATTTACTGACCAATGATTGTTAGGATAGTTAGGAACTTTAAAAAAGTGTAATAAAGCGCCCATTGGTGGGTAGTCTATCATAGAACGCTCTCTGCTCAAAATATAAAAAACAACACTTAACTGGACAACTTTTCCCAGTTGTTCTACTTCCATTGCTTTTCCAAAAATAGTTTCAATAGAACCTTTAACTTCAGCAGGCTCCGTCTATAATTTCTCATGCAAATAAAATTCTTCAGCATTCTTAACATGCTGACATTGCTCCTTTGTTTTCTATCTTATCACCAATTTTTCAACTTCATCTATGATTTTTTTTTCGTAAACTCTATCGATATGCTTTTCTATTCTGTCAAGTTTTAGTTACAACATTTGTTCCTTGTTATGTCTCTAACTACAAATCTTACACATGCATTCTATTGGAGGCTGACCTTCAATTGGATTCTCCACTGGTTCAATGAATGGATATTTTGACATCCAATCAATTTTAAAACTCCTCGATAGATCCCACTCCCGATCCTTTTTTATTTGGATTTTCTTTTCCCCTTTCGTGCATCATCAAAATCTATGGCATTCTCACCCAAGTTGATTATGTCGTTCCGGCTACCCTGGGTATCAACCAGAAAATATTCTTCAAGTTCATTGATTGGAGATATCAAGCTTGTTGCCTTCTTTAATATGTGGTGCAGGTTGTGAATCTTGTACGCATACTTGTACTTGTGATGATGTACCTTCTTTATTTTCACCACAAACATTGTCAACGCCAAAGTACGAAGATAAGGTTTTGCATTTTGTTGGCCTCTCTTGGCCTTCGCCACATTCAGGAGTCCTACCCTTCTTCATGTTTGACATCTCCAGTGAAATAAAGGCTACAAAAAAATATTTACTTGTTTAAGAAGCAATAATATACTATATGACTCATTAGCCCTATGACCTACAATCTAGATGTCTGAGGCCTCTCGGGTGACCAATGACGAGTCCCCACACAATAAGAATGAACTCAAAATTGCAAAAAAATAGAGATGAATTCAGAATAATACTATAACACTTCAAAAAAATGATCACTCACCTTAAGGTCACTATTAGTCGCCAATGCAGTTAGCAACAATGGTTGTTCCTAGTCTGAAACTTCGCTATTGATCTGAATTGAGATCTCTGAACCAACCAAATTGTGTAGAAATAAATCTAATGTTTGATTGTATTTATACCAATCCTTATTTGGTGAATTTGACGGGAATTTTATATGGGATACAAGTATTTGGCGAAACTCGCTTAATTATAACACGTCTTATATAATTTTCTAGGCGATTATGGATCATCCAATGAATTGGCAATTATAATAGAGTTGGAAAAAATTGCGGTGAATTGAGACACACTTCCACAAAATGTCAGGCGAATTTGGGTCCTCCTCCAAATAGATCTTTCTATGACTACTGGCGAAATATGGTCGTCAATTAAGACAAGCTACAAAAATTGTAGGTGAAAATATAGAATTTACTGTATGGAAAAATTAGATTCGATTGGCGAAATCATGATAGAAATAAAAATAATTACATCAAACGATGGCGATTGGCCCGTGCATTGGACCGAATATTTATAAAGTCCTGGCGAAATGGCCATCCTGATCGGTATACAATTTATTCGTCAAATCCTGGGTCGCCGACGCGAAATATTTGTCAGTTGGCGAATATTCACCACTAAAGTATACACTCACTATATTGTCAAAAATAAATTGTCCACTAGTCCTTGGTGGGTTCAAAAGACAAAAAATTGTTCCTTCCATGATGTCATCATGCCAACCTTGAGCCTTAACAAACAACTTATTCTTGAACTTTTCCTTATCAAGTATTGACAGCAAACCATCATTCGTGTTCTCAAATGTTGAACCATTTTCTAAACTTGTTGTTTTGACATCCTCAAACATAGGAGTGGTTGAAAACTCCATTCTTCTATCCTCACAAGCTCTTTCTTGTCAAGCATGATCACTTTGGCTACCTTGGCTTGTTCTGTCGTCTCCCTACAATGGTGTTAGTGTAAAGGTATTCCCATCCTTTTCAATGTCATAGGTTTTGAATCTACCATAATACATAGCACGTTTATCAAACTGCCATGGTCTTCCAAGTATGAGGTGACAACAATCCATTGGTAAAATATCACAAAGAATTTTATCCTTATACCCTCCAATATTAAACTCAACTGTCGCTTGTTCATTTACCAAAATGGACTGATTATCATTAAACCAAGACACCTTATAATATGTTCCATGAAGAATTCTTTATAAATTTATTTTTTCAACCATCTCATTAGACACTATATTATCAGTAGAACCTGAATCTATTTCTACCTTACATACCTTGTCTTTGCATTTGCAAGTGGTCTTGAACAATACTCTTTGTTAGGTCATCTTCATCTCCTTGGATACTTTTAGGAGTTGTATTCTCACCATCAATGACTCTCCCACTTCTGGAGTAGCAAGATGACTAGGAGAGTTGACACTTTCATCTTCATCTTCTTGCACCAATTGTACTCTCTTTTCACTTCTCCTTTCACCACTTCTAGAGGTAGAACCTTGTTTTTCAGGGCACTTGAATGTTGGATGGCCAAACTCATTACAATTGTAACACCTTCTTGAGAATGAATTGGAACTTCTAGCTCCACCAAATCTGCCTTAAGAGCCTCTAAAACCACCCCTCTGATCAGCAACTTGGTCCTTGTCTTTGTTTGTAGTTTGCATCCCCTTGGTTTTCATAGGGTTGCCTCTGCATCTTCCTTATCTTTCTTGCCTTCTATTAATCATTTTTTTTCCTCTACATGTCATTTGAAAAGACTCCACAATTGTCCTAGGAGTAACTAGGCTTATCTCATATTTGATAGTAAACCTCAGGTCATTCAAGTACCTGTCCACCTTTAACCTCATATTCTCTACATGACCAGACCTTATACTGATTCTATGAAATTAACTAGCATAGGTTGCAACATCTAAATCCCTTTGCTTCAGATTCTGCAACTTCCCAAACACTTGTATTTCATAGTCTCCACGTAAGAATTGTGCCTTCAACTTGGCCACCAACTTGGTCTTTGCAAACCCGACTTTCTTGTCCTCTACTACCTCTTTGTACTCAAAATAGTTATTCAAAGCATCCACCCACTCTATCACTTCTTCAACATCCATCTTTCCCCCATACACTGGTAGGTCCATCTTCACATCAAAGGTCTCTCCTTTTGCAGTCTTCAAAGCATTTATAAGCCTTCTCTCTTCAAGATCCATCTCCTCTTCTTGAGGTCTTTCTAGAGGGTCACCATCTTCACCCTCTGCCTCTTCTTCGGAGTCACTTTCCTCTTCAGTGCCCCCTCTCCTTCTCTCTCTAGCTTCTAATGCTTCCACCTTACCTCTCAGGGCTTTCAACTCCCTAGCAACTACTACCCCACCTTTTGGAGGCATCTTGTTCTCACAAGTTCACCTATTCCTCTTCACACTTCCAATCTCTTTCCTCATCAGAACCTAAGCTCTGATACCACTTTGATCCAAAGCAGGGAGTGACCACACAATTACAATCCCTATTCAATCAAAAAGACACCAAGAAACTAACTTTGATAAGAGGATTCTTCCACAAAGTGCACTATCTCTTTTAATGACAACAAAATTGGGTTTTCATTGCATAGTTTTATTGACTTCCAACATCAATTCCCCACTGATCTAAGGGTCATTTGTGGCTTTAAACATCGCCAACAACTTATCCAAACACCATACAATTTCCCTTGACAAGGTTCAATAGGAACTGCTTCACAATGTGAAACAACTCCTAGTAGCCCTTCACCTAAGGATTCTGACCCATAACTTTTACCACAATGGCCTTATGACCAAAATGAAGGCATATTAGGATACCCATTTGGATGCTACACAACATATTACAACTGCAACATAAGGTACTTTGGAACACTTTCCCCAAAAATGGGTTGGTAAGGTTTCTTAGGCCTGATTAGCCTATTTTACAAAGTAGCCCCTTCCAAAATCCCTCAAACTTGACAACCAATGACTCCACATGTTTACATTCATCTCCAAAGCAACATTTTCATAGGTTTTGGGCGCCCAAAAGGTTTCATTTTGAACAGATCTTCAAATTTCTCAATTTTCACTGTGTTTTTAGCCTATCACATTGAAAATGCCAGGCTAAGGTTCGCTCAAAATGTTCCAAATCTTCCATTCCACCGAGTTAGGCCAAATTCCAATGGTGGTATATGAAGTTATTCATAATTTTGTCACCAAACCCTTGTCTCCTAGGGTTTACAGACGAGTTACAATAAAAACTCTATATCTCCCTTATTCCTTAACTAAATGGAGTCAAACCAATGCCAAATTAAAGGAGACTCGTCCCTCTTCACATCCACATAAGTTTCAGATCAAATATGATTGTATGAAGCCGTATAGTAGTCTGCAACGTGAAAAATCAGAGATAAAATCAAGAAAATCAATTTTGTTTGTATTGCATTCATTCAAACACTCAACAACCAAGCCTCGCGCACAAGAAGGCTTTTTAAACATGTTACCATCAATTCTCAACGGTTCCCAACCAACTTTCAAGTTGTTGACCGTTGGACTTGTAAGTTGCACATTACATTATTGCTAAGTTGCAAAGTTGTCAAGTTGTCGAGCAACTTTTGCTTATTCTTGACAAAAACTTTACAAATGAACCCAAAATGACCCCCTAACATAAAAACATGTCTAATAAGGTCCAATGACCCTTGAAATAGGATTTCACACAATAGATTCATCATTTGACACTTTTGTTACATTGTGTCATTACAAGGAGTTCACAACATCAAAAAAATGGTCCACAGGACCTTAAAGTAGACCTTAACATGAAACAAAACTTAAAAGACTCAAATTAGCCTCATGGAGGCATTAAAGCATTGGGTTTCAGTTGTTGATTCCATCATTCTATTGTTTGTGCCCAAACCAAATTTTGTTGTTACTCAAGCTCATATTCAATAAACTATGTCAATTTTTCATATTAATCAAGTTCATCTCATCAAATCATCAAGGCATTAAAGCATTGGGTGCCCCTGAACCTATATATATATATATATATATGATAGTTCAGTTGTTGATTCCATCATTCTATTGTTGGTGCCCAAGCCAAATTTTGTTGTTACTCAAGCTCATATTCAATAAACTATGTCAATTTTTCATATTAATCAAGTTCATCTCATCAAATCATCAAAAACCAAGTATTAGTCTATTTATCTTTGGTAGCAATGTTTGTGAATTACACGTTGATGAGAAAATATCAAAGGTCCAAGTCTAGATGAAGAATTATAGCATAGTGACAAGGAAGCCACAACAAGGTTAAAGCGGTGAAGTGTTCATGCCCAAGAAGAACTAAAATGCAAGGAAAGATGTGTACTTTAGTAGTGGCCAAGTGCCAAGCCAACGATTAAGTGTCATGAGACTAGACAAAATTCCGCCATCAAATAAGTTTAAATAAAATGCAGTCCAAAATTTGGTCAAGTTGGCAATAATGTCATATAATTGGACCATGTTTTTAAAACACTCGAAAATTATAGGGTTTGGTGCACAATCAAAGTAGTAAGAGCAAAAGGAAATCACATTAAGGAGGGCAAGTTAATTAATAAATCTCAGCATAAGGATTTCACTTGTATTTTTTTGAAATTATGACATCAATTCAAAACCCCTCCATAACTTGGTTTCCACTCCTCCCCTCACTTGTTCACAAAGAGCATCATTTGAAATCCATCTCATCATTTTCCTCTTCTTAATCTTGATAATAGATTAGAGAGTGCGATCCAAAACGTTGATGTTATATATTTAGAAGCTCTTCTCAACTCCTTTTAATGGATTTTAGAAGAATTATATCTATTAATAGTAGCATGTTACCTTTAAATTGTCTGTCACACTCTTGAGAGATCACTCGTGCAAAATGAAGCATGAATTGTTGGGTTGGCCAGCAATTAGGGTTAGGCAAGTGTAACAAGAAGAGTAATGTAAGAGGGTTTAAGTGTGGTTTTTAAAGGCTTATCATGAATTTAAATGATCAAATAGTGATGAGATTTAAGGGAAATAAGGCTGACTTGGAAAAAGAGAGGTTATAGAGGTCTCATATTTGTGATTGGAAAGACAGAGAAATGAGATGTACATTAGTACTAGTGGAGAACATGGCCTAACAGTAGAATACTTGTACACTTGAAAGAGGGATCACAAGTTCAAATCCTACATGGGCTAAGATATGTATACCTCATTTTTAGCACCGTTAGATGCCTCCTACATATATTACGGGGCAGTCTTGCATATTATAAGTCATCTGTAGACATAAAAACACTAAAGATGTCCTATATACAATACAAATAACAATGCGCATTTATTTCAAATACCATCAATCTATCCAACAATTTAGTCTACGTTGTGGCTTGTGATTATTCCTACTTGCATTTCACATTTCAAAACACTAAAAATGTCACTGCAAGGAAATTCTTCTAGTGTTATTCATTCCCACGGACAAAATGACTACTCAATCCAAGCTGCAATTCTTGTAAAAATACACATTATGCTAGTTTATATTCCAACAATAGATGGTTGGCTGTGCATGATTTTCTAACAAATGTAGTCAAATAAATAAATCTATAATATATATCATAGTTGAAAACCTCACTCAGCAATAACTTGACTCGCCCAAAAGAATAAAGAAAACTCAAGCTCAACAAACACTTGAATGACACAAATAATTTAAAAACTTGGACACAACAAAAACTTAGGGTTTTCTACGGAAACGTGCATATTACTAGATCTATGTAACATATTACTGATGCCCATGTACAGATCAAAATTAGAATTTAATAGACATCAAAGACCAAAGAATAAGTTCAATGCATATCAAGTTTCAATATAAGTGCAAATTTATTCTACTATAAAAGCTCATAAAAGTTTGTTGCCACTGTGTGGATGTCCTTGAACTAGATTATAAGGCTGCATCATCTTCAACGGGGACCTCAAGGCCTCAGCCATAGGATCATGTTGTGAATGTGATGAAACCCCACTGATGGTTTGCCATCCTCGTCTTCTCTGCCCTATCAAATGCTGCTACTTCTACTTCACATTCCACTGCCTCCCTCTCCGACATAACCAAATCATCATCAATGAACAACATATCCACATCCTCTGCAACCCAATCTGAGTATGGATCAATGTCATTGGGATCAAATGCTTATAATGCCAATGAAGTAATGCCATATAAGCACTGATAAGAGTCAATCTGTTGTTCTACAATGCCCGCAAGCGGAAACTCACTGCTGCTCAAAACAATTGACTCCAAAACAATGCATGACATATTTTGTGCAAAATTGCATCATGAAACCACAGGAAAGCTCTTTTACAGAAGTTGCAAGCTTTTTGGCAACTAATTGATGGTTTTTTGTGAGTTCTTGACAAAAACACACTAAATTTTCAGCTGTGAGTTTTAAAGCCAGATACATGTTTTGCAAATATTTGATGAGTTTTTCAACTATGATATATTATATATATAATCGAAAACAAATGGAGAAATTATTTTGTACAGTCTGGCTAGAAAATTAAGAATAACCCAAAGAAATTGAGAATTCTCAAGAGCAATTAAAATGCATGTGAAAAATTCACAAAAGATTTTTTGAATAATAAAATGCTGAACACAGCTTATTTCGAGAACAATACACATAAGTCATTATCTGCAGTAAGTACACCTGTCGTTGATATGTGAATCTTACTGCACTATTTCACTGGTTTCATACAACCTATAGACATCAATAAACTCCAAAGAATCTCCGCAATACTAGTTCAATAAATAAATTATGCAGGAAAGTGCCTCCTTTTTCTCTTCTGCAAGAATTAAATGAGCTATAATTATATCTTAATTAGATTACAACAACAATGGCATGAAAATGCTGCCTTTGCTGAAAACTAAACATACAAGCGATCTTCCCAAAAAAGGAACTGTACACATTAACGGAATTCCTTCCGCAGATATAGTGATGGACTAGAAAACTCATTCATAGTTTGGCTCATGAAAGAAGTCTGGTTCATTTCTGTTTCACCATTAAGTCCTCCACTTCGACCAGGAGTGCTGAAGAATCTAATATCTGAAAGGGAAAACTCCAACGGGAAGGGCTACAAAATATTCAAAGAAAAGAATAATGAGACTATGGATAAAATCATAAATACAACCACAATACAAAACTATTACCTCCCATCAGCAATTCACCTTAATTGCGATAGCACATAACAGCCATGTTCATAAGAACGTAAAAGAAAAAATATGAGAGGTTTAAATAAATACAAAATACGCTTAGCCAAGGTGTTGGGATAACAAATGAGATTTGGAATCTTTTGCAAGAAAATAACCCAAAGCATGTAGCTTATAAATAGGTTTCCTCATACAGAAGCCTCCATATAAGGTAGCAAAAGAGAAGAGTCCACAGTGCTTGTGTTAAGAGTCTGTTACTTGTGCAGTCAAAGAAAAAAAAATGTAGTTTTCTTCAAATGGAATTATTTTAGAACTGTGGTTAAAAGACATCAATTTCCATACTATCTTTCTCAATAATTGTGCCATACAGTAACGATATGTGACTGTCCCATGTAGGATTTAACTGTGCACATCAATTTCCATTCTCAACTTTCTCAATATTTGTGATACCATATATAGATTCTAGAGCAAAGTTCTTGCCTGATCAAGGTCTCCTAAAAAAAAGGGGCAAATATTGGTAATGATATTAAAACATCAGTTTCATACAGGTTTAGTTCTAAATATTATATGTAGATTTCTATATGCATGGGTCATCCCAGTCTAGAGAGCAAGAGCAGTTCTGATGCATGATTTTAATGCAAGCCATGCAAGAAATGAAATTGAATTCTAGAACATTTTCTTTATCTTAAAAATGCAAAAATCCTACTTCATAGAGGTGCTTTTGAGTCTTGCCAGTGTCATTAAGAATCTAATAGTGTAAACACCTAACATTTATTTCAAAAAAACAGTCTTCAAACAAAATTATGTAAGAGTCAAAACTAAATAAACAGTTTACATCACAAACGAATATGAAATTTATGGATAGGTCTGCAATAGCATAACATTGTGCTGATAAGAGTTGTGTACACTCTACAAACTCACTAGACCCCAAAGAATTTGTTAACATGCATAGTACATTAAATGGAATAGCTCCCGTCTTGCTTTCCCTCAAAGTTCCTAGAATAAGGCTTGAAACTATCTGGTAGTGTTTTAAAATGTCATTTTCATGACAACAAAAACCTAGACAGGGGATGAAGAAATCTTGTCTTCAAGTTTGCAAGGAAAGCTCTCTGATTTAATCTACTTTAAGCTTAGAATCTTTTTTAAAAAAAAAGCCTACTAATATGAACACAATACAATCTATTCTTTGGGGTTTTGAATAAGGATAAAATAAATAAGCAAACTTGACCTATATGTTTTGATCTCAAGGCTAGAGCATGAGACTTTGCAGAACTCCTATTCTCACCAATGAATTTTCTCAACTTTATGACAGTTAAAACATAAAAGATTAAAATAAAAATTCTTCGAATTGTATCAATTATTAATTTGGTCCTCAAGAAAACAAACACATAATAATAACACCTAGAAAAAAATTAGTCGAAATCAATGAATTATCACAAAACATTCAAAGCTACTCATGTATTTGAACTCCAATGTCATACACAGTTAAGACAAATTTTATTAACCGGAATCTTCCTTGACCAATTATGCCATGCCCATATTTACATATGGACATGATTCTCCGTATAAAAGCCAAGTTCCATAAAGTTGGTTCTCTCTCGAACATTGAAGAACCTGATGCAAATGCTCCTCTGCCTATGAGTAGATTAAAATGTCAACCAAAAACACCTAAGAATGTACACAATTCACCATTCTTGAGGCTCATTAGCACTGCAAGGGCATTCATCAAAACAAATGTTACCATTGTGACCATATGAAGTCCAAAAAGTTGTCCTATGAATGCCTGCCTCTGCAATCCTCAGCTGATGATATTTAGACATCAAATCTATCTTAGAGAACACCTCAACATGCTACATTTGATCATACAAGTCATCAATCCTCAGCAATGGGTAGTAATTCTTTATCATTACTTTGTTCAGCTGTATATAGTCCAAGCAAAGGCGAAGGGACCGGTACTTAACCAAGATGATTGCTGCACCCAACAATAATTACTAGCATGAATGTGACCCTTCTCCAACAACTCTTCTAACATAGCTTGAGCTCACTAAGCCCATGGACGGTCATCCTATTAAGTGCTCATTATACAAGCTCAGCTCTTGACACAAGATCTATGTGGAAATTTGTCTCTCACCCAGGTGGCATCTTTGGCAACTAATGGATAGACATAAACAAAGTCTCTAAGAATAGGATCATCAAGATTACTCTCTAACCCATTTTCTAATTTGTCACTAACTGAAATAGAAAACAACCAACTCCCCTTTCACATACACCACTTAAGTTACATATCAGAAAGCATGCAAATAGAAATAGTTCTCTGCACTCCTGTGATCTTAGCTCCACAATCATAATCACCCTCAAACTCACTTGCCTTTCGAACAACAATTTATCCTAACTCAATGGGTATCAAGCCAATCGATACCCAACAACACTCCATAAGTACCCAGGGAAATACTTCGAAGGTCCACTAATGTAGTGCAGGTTCCAAGTCCCAATCACAATCCCTAATTACCGAATCTACTGCCAATTCGGCCCTTAAAGCTAACTCGACCTCCCACCTTTTGTTCTACCTATATTCCACTAGCCTGTAATGCTCCACTAAAGATGGGATGATAAAGAATCTAATGTCTTAGAGTCAAATAAAATAGTAAGTAAAATACTACTAATAAAACCTTTGGCTTCTATGACAGTGGCATGGCGCTTATTCTGGCAATTCTCAACCACTACAACGACCATATGGGACATGCCCACATCTCCTATGGTTTGCTTTGAAGCACCTGCACACTGACCACCAAATGCTACAAATCCCAATGGGCACTCCTTAGCTAAGTGTCTTGCACCATCGTCCACTCTATCTTGCACATGTGTTGGGCATGCCCTGCTAGATTGCTTGTGAGGCCTACTGAAATTGACTTTCCACCTCTAAGAGATTGTTGTGTGTGAGCTGGCACACACTATGTTTCAATGGTCAATGATCCCTATGATAGCCATGCATCTATCATGCTCTAGAAAACCCACCCTATGATCCTTGCTAATGTCTAGACCTCTGACCCTATTGCTGAAACTTTTGTGAAGATCTAAGAGGCATCAACATCCTAAAACTCCTATTTTGCAGGTGGTGGTGCTTGTGAAAACCATGATCTTGCTGATGCTAGTTACAATATCATGCATGGTCACAAGCCTCCCGAGTCATCTCTCTATTTTCTTCTATGATGTAGGATCTCTCCATAACAACTTGCAAGGCATCAAGACTAGTCGTATAAAAAGAATCTACTATATTGAGGTTAAACCTCTTACAAATATGTTAATGAGAACCTTTTCAACCTAACAATAATCCACATACTGTAGAAGCTCTAAAAAGTGACTCTCGTAATATGCCACTATAAGCCCCCTTTGCTATAGATCATGTAACTCATCTATCCATTATTGAAAGAAATGCTTTGATGAGTATCTAGCTCTACACCACTCTACAAAGCTGTCCCGTGTTTATGTGCCCAACACCAAATGATTCTTCCACTCCTTATGCCACCAAGTAGACACAAAGCCTGAAAGAAGTGGATTGTAAAACAGGCCTTTAAATTGCTCTCATAAGGGTGAAACCTAAAGCATTTATCAATAACAATGAGCCATGAAAAGTAGACTCTGCACCACCCATAGATCCTGAAAGGTAAGCAGATACAAACATAGCAACTCTCTAATCTGGTCTTGTGTATATCCGGAAACCCTCCCCATGCCCCCACATCTTGTTGTCGTACTCAAGGCAATGGATCAAGTTCGACTAACTCAATGCCAACCTCAAATAAGCACTCCAATCAAACTTGTGGACAATATTGCTCCACTCTCTATGCTTTATAGTGTGCTACTCCATAGAACTTGTGAATCATCTACATGAGAAGCCTCTACTGCAGGTGGTAGTGTAACCTACACTACATCAATCGACTATTGAAGCACCTAAAGATCTTGTAGTCTAAGACTTCGTGGTGGCTCCTATGTGCAGGCTCTAACGATCGTGGCTATGAATGTGCTGCTCAAGCATGCCATCTCAAACGTGTAGGCACATGAACATCCTCTTCTAGGTTTAGGAGACATCCTACAATTAGTAAGATGCCAGGATAAATTAGTAGGGTTTAACATATGTTACCAAAGTTCCCAATGTTGAAACTAAGTTCTAATACCAAGTGTCATGTCCATGTGTAAATATGGGCATGACTAAAGAGATCCTCTCTTCAAATTTGCAAGGGAAGCCCCCAAATTTTAATCTACTATAAAATCTAAAAGAAAACCTGAAAAACAAGCCTACTAACATGAACACTATACAATCTATTCTTTGGTGGGTTTTCAGAAGAATAAAATAAATAAGCAAACTTGTCCTATATATTTTGATCTTAGAGATTAGAGCATAAGACTTTGAAGACCACCTATTCTCACAAATGATGTTTCTCAATTTATTACAACTAAAAAAAAGGATTGAAATAAAGATTCCTGGAGTTGTATCAATGATTATTTTGATCTTGAAAAAAGTATAATACATGGTAATAACACCGCCTAGAAGAAGAATGAATGAAGACAATTAATTATCACAGAACATTAAAAGTTGCCTAATGGATTCAAACACTAATGTCAAACAAAGTTAAAGTTAAATCTCCTTATTAACTAAATTCTTCCTTGAACAATTACAACTCTTCGGATTGGAGTTTGAATGAAAATCTTGGCAGAATAAGAAAGCTTCAACTTCATATTATTTACACAAAAAGCTCTAATGTAACTTGGAACTCGACCAACAAATTTTTCAACAATCTAGCATCAACTTCCACTACATTTAATGTGTAAATGACAAATATAGTTTTCCAGCTATAACTTCTAGAAGCTTTAAAAATAATAAAAATAATTGCTTTGAAAGCAATTCTATCCTCATCCTCTCAAAAAAACACATTGCTTTCTTTCCATTTCTTGAGCATCCATCTAAATCAAGGGATTTGATATTCTCAATGTCTTTAATTTGCTTTAAACAATCCTCAATCTTGACTCAAGTGTCACCTTGAATAAAGGGCTTAGATTTGATAATTTTTCTCCTTTATTTCAATTTATTTTCCTTCCAGTCTTCTTAAGTGCATATACTAAACCGATTGTGAAATGTCCCCTTTTTTGAATAAGATTTAATAATAAACAATAATAATAATGCTGCAATCAGTCATGGTAGGAATAATAGGGGGAATAGGAGCGAGAAACTATTATGAGGTCCTCGTCTAAGCATGCCACCTCATGGTGGTGATAGGTTGTCCCATGCGTCCATGGGGATGCAAGGAGTGTCCCGCCCTTGGGCCTAGACGGGAAGGACACTGCAGACACCCTAATGTAGTTTCTTCAAGTTCAAACCCTTACCTTGGTTGACAATTATCATATTATGTTAAGGGACTCTAACCATGAGGAGGATAAGGGTGGCAATGAAAGAGAACGGCTACGAAATTCCTCACTAGGTACACCCCCGCATATGGATGGCAAAGAGCCACATGACGGCAAAGAGGGATGATATCCGCTCTTGGGCCTAGGGTATAGGATTGTAAATGGCTACAAAATTCCTCACTAGGTACACCCCCTCATATGGATGGCAAAGAGGCACATGATGGCCAAGAGGGATGATATCCGCTCTTGGGCCTAGGGTAGAGGATTGTAAAGGATTGCTTAAGGCACCCTAATATGCCCCTTACCCTGGCTCCTATGGTTGAACTCCATCAATAAATTAAATATATATTCTGATTAAATTAATGTTCCTAACCCTAGTTGAAATGATATATGCTTTTAATGCCTCTAATAAGGAAGTTATATTTTGTGGATTATGTTTCAAATGTTTCCTAACATGTTGCACGATCTCAACCAAGTACAAGATGTTACTAATTCTATTATACTTCTTGTTGTACTTGGAATTTGTGATTTAGGGAAAAAACTAGGATATTTACAAAAAGGGATATTACAGAATGCTAGTTTTCTTTGTTTCTATCTTTGTTATGACAAGAATTACATGTTATTTGTTTGTCCAAAATAAGCTAGGCGTTTTTATTTTTATTTTACTATGATTCTCATCAAGGATTTGATCATGTGGACACCCACAATGAACAAGGTTGATTCTCATCAAGGATTTATTTATGTGGACACCCACAATGGACAAGGCCTGAGTGCTTGGAGTGGATTTTGATGATTTTTTAAACCATCTTACAAACAAGTCTTTCATTAAAATTGCTCCATTTTGCCGTTCTCAAACTCTTCACCATAAAAACCTCTAATTTCAATGAGTTTTCCATCATTTTACTACCTCCTAATACCATTTTCACCTAATGAAGCTTGAATATCCATTGTTGACCTTTTGCAATTGTCATCTAATGTTTTAAGCCTAAAAGGTGAAAAAACAACCATTTAAAAATAGAAAGTTGTAATTTTCATGCTTATCTCCTAGATTCAAGACAATGAAAAAAGCAAAAAGCAAGTTTTTCTAACAAATAGAAGGTTTGACCTCTAGACTTCACCAAAAATTGCATGTCTTGAATATTGAACCCTCTGAAGTGGCAGCTTTATGTTGGAGGATGATCCCACATATGATTGTGTCTCAATGTGCAACATCTACCATCACAGTTTTTCTTTGAACTTCACCCTTTGCTTCCTTTGTTGGTGTTGTAGTCTTCTTAAAGACACATAGCTTGATAATCTTCATGACAAGAAAGTTGCATAAATCACTAGTAGGCCAAGATAGATCAACACCTAATGACAACCAATTTGAGAAAAAAAAAACATACTTAACCTGACTAGAATGACCTGACATTTTGGCTATACATACAATCAATCTTTAAGTTTTTTTAGAGGTAGCCATTCGGGTACCACCACCTTCCACCCACAACAATGTTATGGCATGGCAATTCTAGGTGAGGAATCTTGAACCTGAATACGAGGCAAACTTGGTACGCTGGGGCATCAATTTGAAATTTTGGCAAGGCAAGTCTTGTAAATCAAACTCCTCGGTCCCAAGCATGTATTTTAACAAGATGTCTCTATAATATTAAAAAAGAAACATCCAAAAACTAGCAATTACCATAGGGGATAAAAAGAGAGAAAAAACATTGAGTCGTTTGGACTTTAAAAACTCAAATGAACCTTTGAAACTCAATTATCGAGTTCTACAGTTTAGGCCTGGGTCCTAGAACTAGTTCTTCTTGGGTTCTTCTTGGGTTCTGCCAGGGTGCTTGGGTTCTCTATGGGTCCTTTTGTGAAGAACCCATAGCAAACCCGGGCACCCAAAAACTATCTGAGGGTGGTACCCAAGCAAATATACCAAAATATGTGCATGCATATGAAATAAAATATGCATTACTTTTAAATTCTCATCAAATCTTTGTATGAATATACCAAGCAAATCTCTCTATTAAGGCTTTAAATATTTAGAAGCAAAATATGAAGTACCCAAAACTGTGTTTGGTGCTTCTAATGAAGAAAAAATGAATATTAAATATCAATTGTAATTTGAATTTTCATTGTGTAATGACATTTTGAGACTTGAGTATTTTCACTTTTGCAAATTATGAACATGATATATGAGGTATTTTATTTATAATTCTATTGGCAAGTGTGGATTTATGAGTATCGCTCTTCTTTCTATATTTATAATTTTGATGTTTGAACATGTATATATAAATTTATAATATATATCTATCTATCTACTTATCTATCTATGAAAGTGTCGTGCCCATACACCCAAACTCGTACCCAAGGAAAAAAATTCCCGTGCCCATATACCGAAACCCATACCGGTACCCGAATTGGCAACTTAGCTTTAAACCATATTTTCAATTGTTCATTCCGTTTTTCAATCTCTAGACTGCCACTTTTGTTTTGATTTCCCAATAGGAGAGGGTGAAATTGTTCATTTGCAAGGGTAAAATATGGGTCGAAAAATGGTGATTGTGTGCATAAAAGGAACTGATATAAGTGGTTGACTTTCCTTTTAACATATTTTTGAACATTTAGAAGAGGTAAAAGTGTAAAACCTAAACCCTTCCATCTTTATTTCTCTCACTCCTTCAAGAGTTATATGTTCATTGATTCCAAATTTAAGAATCTAAATGGTAAAACAATAAAAGCCATATTATGATTTCTATCTACTTCCTATATTTGACCTAGCATTTTATTTGAATTTTTTTCTTTTTATTTCTGTGTCTTAGATTCCTAAGTTAACCCTACCATTGACTACTTCCTCTCTACTATGTAAATTATGAAGTTTTAAAAAATTCAAAGCAACAAAGGAAAAAAAAATCTTCCTTGAAGTGTGGCGATTCAGTTGCATAAAAGGAGCTGATAAATGGGATTGTCTTTGTTTTAAATACCTTCATCTTCCTTCTCTTACTCTTTATTTTTCCTCTTCATTCTTCAAGAATTTTTTCTTCTTATGAATTCTAAATTTAAAACCTAAAACAAGACGAAGTTAAAAACTGTTCTTTTCATACTGGTTTTTATCTTTTTCCTATTCTTTTTTTACCTTTCACTTTTTTTCACTTTCATATCTCATCACATTCTTAACCCTACCTTCTATGTCATGAAGGTTTTAAAATTCTAATATTTCAAGGGCACAAAAAAATCCCTTGCTAGAAACATAGCAATTCAGATGGTTTTATGGTGCCAAGTTTCTAGGAGGTATAAATCACCTGAAATAGCACCTTTGATATTGTTCACTTCAGAGACGAAATAGGTAAAAAGGACAGAAAATAATAAAGGGCAATGTGCAAGAATAGTGCAATCAAGTGATCGATCCCTAATTTAGCACCAAATAATGTCAACAGTTCAAGCAATTTTATGCGATCTATTTTCTTCCTTTCATATTCTAACCCCTTAGGACCATTTGCAGAAATTAATTTGTTCTAATAGGGAGTTTGGTTCCCTTTAAGATATTTATGACCCATAGCAAGTCTATAATATAAAGGGTCAACCAGCAGTCAAATGCCAGAATCAGTCTACAAAAATTATTTGTTTCAAACTTTAAACAATTGGAAATGGCTGGCTACAGTCAGTTTTAAATAGAAAACGATGTAATTTATATCCAAGTTAACAAGATTATAATTATCTTATAAATTTTTAGGCATCAATCAGATAAGCCAAAAAGTATATCACATTCAAAGGGCTCCATTAAATGATTAAGCTTTTGATAGCTTTGAGCAAAAAAAAAAATCAATTTTAATGAAAATTATATGCAAACAGAGCAATACTCATATCATAAATAAATCATACAATGAGCAGTGTAATATCTATAACATACCGAAAAGCAAGTTGGAAATGGAGATATGCTTTCTCCTCCAAAATTACCATCCAAAGAAAACATATTTTCTTTACAGCTTGATTCATCCTCAGCAACCATGTCTTTGACATTCGGAAACAACTGATTAACTTTCAAAACAGGATCTTTAGCAGGATCAATACTCAAAATCTCTTCTGCTTCCAAAAAAGTAGAAGAAGTTTGCTCATTAAGATGTCTGATCAATCCAAGGGCATCATCATCCTGGTTTACAAAGATTCCCATCTCCTACAATGCCAAGTCAAATATTAGACACTTCTATCCGTCCCCAATCATAATAATATAATATCAACAGCCAGCAAAGCAAACTCTAAAAATTACAATCACAAATAACATGCAAAAAACAACTCAATAATAACAATTTTGAGGTTTGTATGAAGAGCAGAAAAATGAATGGATTAAAAGAAGTAACATGTAAAATATGAAGGTATTCTTACAACACAGACTAGTTTGCTAACATGGCTTGCTGATTCGAAGAAATCAACCTGTTATGCGGCATTCTATTTCAAGCAAAAGCATGCTGTTCAAATCACATTATTTCTCAAACTCTATATCAAATTATCAATACATGCAACCAACTGTTTGCATTATCAGTTGATTTATTTTGTTTCCTTGATTTCTTAAGCAGTGAGGAATAAAAATTTACTGCAGTTCAGCCAGAAAAAGCATCATGGGCTAATCCCCACTAAATAGTTTATGATGGTCAATTTGTTAATTGTGAATCACTACTTTTTTTCAAAACTATTAGACAAACCACTGCAAGAAATATGATGCTCTTGGGACCTAGTATTAAATGTCAGAACACAGTCAGCCCCTTTTGTATAAATAAAACCAAACAACAACAGATAGGCATATTCTGAACCAAACAATGACTCGCACACTTTGGTCCTGGCATATTCTAAAATTCATAGCTTGAGCAGATGTCCCTTTTGTTTCAGGCTAATTGTTCCATAAGGTGCAAAGTCAAGGGCTCACTTTTGACAGAAAGTCAGAAGATGATAAGAACTTTTAGGCCCTCAACTGATAGGAAAAGGAGATAAAAATCCAAGGAGATGTTTGCCAAAAAACAAAATCATCCAAGAGGTTAAGATTTAATAGTAATAAAGAACTCATAAATAGCATGGTGAGGGTTCATATCCCCTCACAGAAATACAATAAATAGCCCATTACACCAGCTGACATGTGGATGGGTTTTGGTGTAATGAGTGTGAGTAAGGTTTCAATCTTCATGATTTGGCACAACCTTTCCCACTCCATGTCAAAGGCCACCTTGAATTTTTGCAAGTTTTACAAAGAAAAAATAATCTCAAAGGTAAGTATGTCTGAAATATTACTGATTACTCCACGCCCTAAACTATGTTTACAAAATAATAGTTTGTTTCTCTGAATGGCAATAATGAGGGAACGCAGTTTTGGCAATGGCATAACAAATTTGGATTTTGGGGACAATGGGGGTTGGTAGTAAAAGATTTTATAATAATCTAAACTTCTAATTAAAAATTACAAAAAAATTAGCTGCAATTCAGCAACTAATGTAAAAATAAGTAAAATTTATAGGAAGTTTTTAAGTTCCACTGATCATTTGAGAATTAATTGATCCAGTGATAAAAAGAAAGCATCTATAGTATAAGGTTTGTATAATTGATCAAGTTCAATTTACAAAATACAAAGCTACACAATATAATAGCTAACTCAGCTATTCTTTTGATGCAAAGGCCATGGAATACTCTCCAATATTGGAACTGCTAGACTTGCCTGGTTCCTGCAATGCAACCAAGACCAACCTTACATGTGCATCCTAATCCTCATTCATTTGCATCCGTTCCTCGAGCTTTACATCCTACTGTGACGTTGGGCAATCCTTGTACTCAATCATCTTGCAATCTATGAGACGTAAGGCATTGTGTACAACCACAAGTTTCTCTAATCTCCTAGAAGTAAGCTCATTCCTTTTGATAGAGTAAATGAAATTTTATGTAGACCAGTCCCTCTTAGCAGCAAAGAAGCCACAAACCTATAATTAGATCCAAATGCAATATGTACATAATAATTGACACAGGCAATCTATGAGACGTAAGGCATTGTGTACAACCACAAGTTTCTCTAATCTCCTAGAAGTAAGCTCATTCCTTTTGATAGAGTAAATGAAGTTTTATGTAGACCGGTCCCTCTTAGCAGCAAAGTAGCCACAAACCTATAATTAGATCCAAATGGAATATGTACATAATAATTGACAGAGGCCCATACAACCAATTCATTGGGTTCACTTGCATTTCCCTGTCTATCTTTCTCAAACTCACATAGCCCTAAGTTAAGTAAATTTTGTCCACTTGAAGCAGATCAATGCCACATCCTTTGCAAAATACATCTATTGAATAGCCTTCATGAAGCCCCTCCTCACCCCTTCCTCATCTATAGGAAGAAGTCTAACAGCCCTTGGTTCAATGCATAAATAGCCACGTGCAAAGGAATCTCCAAGTATATGACAGAGGAACTTCCTCATCTATGGTAAGAACTCTAACAGACCATTAAAACTAGGGATATGACAGAGGACATGTATTTGGCATCAAACCAAAAAGTATCATTCTTCACCAATTCCTTCACCCTCAACTTGTACTCTATCTTGGACACACTCCACTAATTCCACTCATGTGTCATGATCGTGAGGTGCAACAGCTCCTACAACTCAATTATACCCTCATGTAAGCACGTGAATGTAAATCTCGTGTAAGAACATTGACTTCAAATCCTTTAACTATAATGACATTGTGTAGAAGATACCTATTCACTTTTAAGTTAGCAATAATTCAATATAAAACTTAGCTTCAAGTGTGTGCAAAAAATATTTATTGGTTCTAGATCTAACACTAGTGGCATCTCTGCGAAGCTAGAAATAGCCAACTTTTCCATAAGTTACATCAGTCGTGGGAAGACACCACCTTGATGCAAGAGGCACAAAAGAGCAAACCTAACATTTATGCCTTCCTTCCTACTGGCATGCTCAACCTGCAATATTTAGCTAGATCAATGGGTTGCACACGCTCTTCAACTTGAATCATTTTACTGTTGAAGGAACCCTCTTTCATGTGTTTCCTAGTGCTAGGACTATAAGTGCCCAAAAATGGACAGGCATACATGGACACACAACCTACATGGCATGAATAAAACTCCCTCAAGTGATCCTAAATGATAGAAGTGTTAAGCTTACCGAATCGTTTTATTGCTGAAGGATTAAATGATCCTTTTTCATGTGTTTCCTAGTGCTAGGACTATAAGTGCCTAAAAATGGACAGGCATACATGGACACCCAACCTACATGGCATGAATAAAACTCTCTCAAGTGATCCTAAATGATAGAAGTGTTAAGTTTACCCCTAAGATCTCTCTCCCTTTGTTTTGTGTTTATTAATCATTTTCTACACTTATACATCTTGTTGCTTGCTAAAAACATGAATTTTGGCCAATAATTAATGCATTCCCTCTTGTTCCCATCAGTGTGCCATGGCAAAAATGTTGATGCCCCACAATTGTGTATTCACTGCAACAAATAAAATATTATCAAAAGGGGAAAGCATGCTTGTTATTTTGCCCACGTCATCTCTTGCATGTGTCTATTTTCTTGCACCATTTCTGCCTTTTGAACTCTTGTTCTAATTGTGAATCTAGTTCTTCACTCTGTGCCCAGCATAGTTAAACTCTAGTTCTTCACTCTAATGATAGATCTTTTGATAGTAATAGAATGGAAAAAGCTTTTGTAAGGATCTTTTGCTCTTTTTTTTTTTTTTAAGTTTGCTCCTGCCTCTCTCCATCCATGAATAGTAGCAGGTATAAAAGATTTTAGGACAGTGCTACCACAATTATCATCTCTTACATCTCAGATCATCCATACCCCATAAGTGGATCCTATTTACTTCACTTTATGTAGATTACTTTGTTTGGTAGATCCAACTAGTTACTAGCGTGAACTTATTTAGTTCCTTTCTCCAAAACTGTAACACTCGATAGGAAGAGTTGGATTTAGAATAGAATAAATTTATTTTTGTTAGATCGGATTATTTTATTGCAAGCAATGATTCCAAAATAGCATTATTTTCCTTTCAAAACCTTCAAAACAAGTAGGAAAACTTCGAAACAAACAACCAAGTTAACAACCATAAAGCGAAGTGAACAAACCAGCTAAAAACTCATTTATTACCACCATTATATGTAAAACCAGCATTATATTGGAGAATCACTATTGATTGTGGCTTAAGAAATCAGTTATTCAATTGCAAATAAAACAAAAGCTTCAGCTTATTAGTTGAAACTCTATTTTTTGTTTTTGTTTTCGAGTTTTGTATCAATTTTCTGATTTTAGTATCTAGGTTTGTATTTCTAGCATAGTGTAGCTTTATTTTGTTCCCTGCAACCTATTAAAATATAAAAAAACACACCAAAAAAATGGCCATTTAGTTTCATGGTTTAACATCCAAATGCATTCTAAAGCATAAGAAAAAAAACAACACAATAAAAAATATCAAGCTAAGCAATTCAAGTGAAGCACAAGCTCCAAGCTGAGTTCAGCCATCAACATTCAAATATTCCAACACTTCAAACAATGTAAACTTCACACACTTGGCCACAAACAAACATTGCAACATCAAACATTTTAAATTGAATGATCAAATTTCAAATACATCTCAACAAACAAACAAACAACCAAAAAAAATGAACTAAGGCATCTAAGTGGTTTCAAATCATCTATTTTCCCTTATGTCGCATTTGACATAGTAACCCTATGTTTTCTATAGAGCCTTCTTATGTGACTCAACTGTTTGCTATAGAGCTAGGCAATCTTGGGATTTTAGTGCATTTTTTGTAGTATGGCCACTTTCTCCTCACTTGTAACAAGCAAATCCACTCTTCTACTGCAACATACTCTCCTCGTACATACTTCTACACATCTTCAAACCCAAATTCTAGCACATTCTTGTGATTTTCTCTATCAATACTTCCTTCTCTACACCACCTTCTTTGTGTGCATTGTGTCTTCTTGCATCACCCCTCCTACAAGGTCACAAAAGTATCTTCTCTTCTTTCGTTCCACTTCTCTCTATGTTCTAATTGTTCCACTTATGAACCATTTCCTTCCATGTCTGCACTTTATTAGTCCTCTACTATGAACCGGTCACCCTTTCCCCATGCATCCTTTTGCACAAGGGGTGACTACTCCATAGCAAGCTATTTGACATGCTTTTCAACTAGCAATATCTTCACTCAAAAAGATATGTAGCACAACTTTCATCTAGATGGTGAGAGACATTTGAAACACATTGTTGTCTAAGTTGTATGTTAAATGGAAAATTGTATCACATTGCTATCAATAGGGCATTTTATATGCATCCACAAAATGAGTCCACGCCATGTACAACTGCTGCAAGGGTGTGACTTTCTCATGCGTACACTCTACTTGACCTTGATGCTTTGTCTTCCTCTACTCCACCCAGGCCCCAAGCCAACCAATGATTTGTTCTAGCAATTCTTGGTATAAAGAGTTAGAAAGCTCTGTGTGCCACTATCGGATTTTCCCACTTACAAAGATCTCTTTACGAACAAACTCATCAACATTTTGCATCCACTAGAAATTAATGTCAATAAGCACAAATTGCCAAACCACCTCACAAATTTTGAGAGGGTCTTGGCAACAAAACCAAGATGTCATCCACTCTCCTATGCAAGCGACAACCAAAAGCTAAACACTATAGAGCTCACACACATTCGCACATCTCCTAGTCTCACCAAAGCACGATGACCTCTTCACCTTTTTGTCCACTAGCAATTGATGTCAATAAGCACAAATTGCCAAACCATGCTTATTAGGCAATGCAACAAGTTTGAGAGGCTCCTATCAAAGGAATCAAAATGACCCAAAGCAGAACATCATAAAGCTCACAAATGTTGGCATATCTCCTAGTCTCAAGAAAGCACAATAAGCTCTCCACCCTCTGCTATGACCTATGCACTACAATCTATAACCTAAGGAACCCAAAAGAGTTGACTATAAACTCTTTGACAAAGAAGACAAAGCTCATTTAATCACTATTCTATTCTCCTTTCCTATATTTATATGATAACACACACTAGACCCTCCAAACTTCACAAATTTATGGTCTTTAGCATTCATCCCCACATTCAGCATGCAACAGGCAAGTTTGTTGTCAGTTGTGTAACCGTAACCAATGAAGAAAAGTTGGGTAATGAAAAGATGGTGCCTCCTGTCTGTAGAAGGAATGGCGCATGATCCTTTTGGCACCGACTTCAAAATCTGTCGGAAACAGTCATTTTCTTCTACGTTCTCTTGTTCTCTCATTTCACTCTCATGTTTTACCCTTTTCACAAAAACAATCCTCAGCCCTCTTGTTTTGCTCTTTTCCGTCGCCACCTCAACAAGTCGTTGTAAAAGCTCAAGATGATGAAATTCCATGGGGAGGGAGAGCGATCAGTGCAACACTTGTGTTCTCCACGAACAACATGGATGTTGACAGCTCTATCAATTGTTGTCTAGTGTCGTCCCACTCTACACAATTCCGACACAGCAAACCCACTCTTTCGGCGCGCTTCCACTCCTACTCCTGCATAGAACAGACACTTATAAGTATGCGTCATATAGGTCCATTTTATTTTTCAACAACAATCGTAATGAGACAAACATGTAAATATCGGATCCTCCACTTACCAGTTCCTTCGTAACAGTGCACACAACCATTGGAGATTCGTCGCCCCCCTGTATTTCGTTCCACCTCTCTATCAATTTAGCACTTCCGTTAATATCTACATAATAGCAATGTTGTAATTTTATTATATGATAACACACACTAGACCCTCCAATCGCCTCTCGTGTCCCCTTTTTTGAAACTAAGGAAATAATTAAATTAAGTTGTCAAAATAATAACCTTAAATTAAAAGATGACTTATATTAATATATTTAAAAAGGTTGATATAGTGAATGATTGAAATGCGGCTAGACACAAGGTCCTAGATGTTAGTGAAGAGGGCACTATATTATTTTACAACTTTGAGATAAGTAAAATAAGTAAATAAAATTAGATAAAATATTATTTTCCCTTGAAAATTTTACAAAGAGGTTTTGTCAAGAAAAGTGTTGCTTGCTCAATTTATGAATTTCTTCTACAAATGAACAAGAGTTCTCTTGCTTGAGGACAAAAACCCTTTGGCAAGATGGTTTCTAGGACGAAACCCTCCTAGCCATTTGAGTGGTTTCATCTAAAGATCAATAGAGTATCGCATGCTTCTTTTCCAATTGGGTGTTGTGTGACAATTTCCATCATTAAGATTTTTGTGGTATTCCAAATTTCATTTAGTTTGTAGTTTTCCGATTGATTTTTTTGGAATAATTTCAACTGATTTTTCTAGTGCTTCTATTTTGATTGTGTTTCATGATATATGCAGTTAATATGATTATTTTAGAAATTTGTGATTCCAAGAATTTAAATAACATTTGTGTTAAGGAATTACCACACTAGATGAGCGGCCGAGTGATTTGTTCATTGCTATGGACTTTAAGAAATTTTATGATAATGTTGGCTGCTCCATAGGAGAAAAACTCAACTCATCCCTTTTTTGGTTTGTTTTTGTTAGCGTTCCACCACCCGTTGGGAACGGGGGGACAAAGGGCTTAACTTCGGGGACGGCATAGGGGGTTGGCGGGGGGGCGGTGCTGATATACATATAGTACTAGAAAAAATAGTTATGAAAATATTTATAAGAATTACATTTCAAATGAAACTTTGGCAAATTAGTAACATAGCGAAATTGCAAATACTAAATACTAAGATATGAATTGTATGTGTCAAATATGACTGCTGATTGATATTGTCATTCACCAATGATTTTATGAAACCCTTATACATAGGAATCAACCATATATGAAAATGGAATTGGATAATGAATTGTTGGATAAATATAACAGTAGCACCACATGAATTGCAAACATGGAAACACCAACATAGAAACCCCAATTCTCATATTTACAGTGTTACCCCGAGTTTTCAGGACGGGGACGGTAGGGGACGGGGGGACAGGTTTCCGGGATGGCAAATGTTTTTGCCAAGTTTGGGGACGGCAGGGGACGGCTATATAAATATAGGGAAATTTTAAAAATATAGAGAAATTTGCATATATACATTACATTCATATGAAAGCATGCAATTTAAACATCATACTCATAGAACCTTAACATACAACATTTCAATATTCAAACTCAATACTCAATATGCATTCATAATTCGGAATTCATTGTCAATATGCATGTAATATTAAAATAAAAACATACAAAAATTGAAATACACCCAAGGACATAATTCGCCATTCGGAGTTCATTGTCAATAGCAACAAGAACAATAACCCACCTTCCAAATTGAAGCACACTACTATCATTTAAGTTTGATATAAATTATCGGTGTACACATTATAGGCATAGCATACAATTGCTTTGGAAGATGATGCTTTGCACATTAGTGCTAGTCCATGAAATAATATTCCTATGAAATACTAACATGAAAAACCTTGGAAACTGTGTTGGAGTTGACTGTTGCACGTTTGACATTGACTCCAGAAAGGGCTGCTACCAATAGTGGATCAAGTATGTCTCCCAATGCTCTTCTCACTCTAGATCACATTCTCCAATGATCTAAATTGGGGTTACACCGTTACTCCCCTAAAACTACACCTCCAATTCATTGTAAGTAGACTATATTAATACGAACAAGTTTGCTATACAATTCCAATCATGATATAGGTCTGTTACAGCAAGATGACACCTTGATGCAACCTCCACTTTTCACCAAATCTTCTACGAAGGACCCAAACCAGCACAAAACCAACCTAGCACTGATGTATTGCCACAAAATGACATAAAGATGCATGTTCCAGATCTTTAATGCACTTTTCATACTTTCCCAAAACCTTGCAAACAATCTGCTATATGATTCTGAGTGTGTAGCATGACTGTAACGACATTCTTAATTTAACAATTCTTAATGTAATGTTGCCAAATACTAATCAGGGGACAGTAGGAATTAACTACCAAACAATAATAAATATAATAGGGCAAACTTGGAAGGAGGGGCCCACTCCAAAATTAAAAAAGAAAGGGTTTTATAAAAGAAAAATGTGTTTTTTACAGTGCTGATGCAGCCTATCCTATTGGGGACTTCCAAGGCGTCCCCAGCCGTCCTGGGGACTTCCAAGGTGTCCCGGGGAGTTCTAGTTGTCCCCCCCCCAAATTTTGGGCGAAGTCCCTGAGTTTCTGGGACGCCCCCTATCTTTTTTTGAGAATTGGGGACGGGGTGGGGACGTCCCCTAGCCGTCCCCCCATCCCAAAAACGGGGGGTTTTTGGCCGGGGACGCGTCCCCAGGTAACACTGGATATTTATTTAGGATAGCCAGCATAATCAGCAATAATGTACGCAATATAAGCTACAAACCCTCATAAATTTTCCATATTAGGTTTGCAAATGATCTAAAAATGTCCTTCAATCAGCCAAAAATGTATGTATAAATCTGATTTTCTTGCAAATATTTTTTTTAAAAGCACTTTTGAGATGTCTAGGGACAGGAGACTTCCAGAAGTCTCCAAGACACTCAAGGGATGTCTGGCCATCCCGCTGGCGGTGGCAAGATGGCGGGGGGACGCCCCCATCCTCATCCCCGTCTCAGAAATGCGGGGCTCCAAGGGGAGGGGGGGGGCAGACGTGTCCCCGTGTTTCAATGGTTTTTGTGGGCGTATATCAAATGACAAATAGTTTCTTTGCTTAATATTAAATTACAAGTTTTTGGGTATCAATCTAACACTCAATCACATGATTAATTATCTGATTACATTGGTAGTTCATAGGACTTTGGGGAAACAGCAACTGCAACCATGTTTTAAGTATACTGAATGGTTGAGAATAGGCCTGCCGTACAAGTTTAAAGGAAGACTTTAAACCAAACAAATCTTAAAAATTTAGCAAAAGTCTCATTGCAGCCCTTAAAGGGCAATATCTATTAGTTATATGACATTCCCTTTTTTTATTTGTCGCCCTTCATTCTACTGCAGCTTATAAAGAGTATCGTGGGATTATCCCCACTTATCATGCCTATTTGGAAGCCCATCACAGTTATAAACATATGTCAAAAGTTTTCTTTTTTTCCACCATGAGGTTATAAGATTTATATTAGATGAAATTATTCGGAAAAAGAACATTGTTTAAGTGTTTACTAGTAATTCAGCCTACTGTAATATTCAGAAGATTGATAAATCAAAGATTTCAATAATGGATATCGAGATGGGTGTTGAATGAACAATTGCCACTCTCAAATATATGATTAGTTTATCATGTGAAAGGTATACAAATTTAGTATGTGTTTACTTGTTGCCTTATTATAGGTAGTGATGGATAAGCATAGTAGCCAAGAGACTCATACCCTGACCCTTGGCACTCTCCTCCAATACCAGAAACACGTCCTTGACTGGAAGACCTATATGGAAACTTTTCTAGACATTAGGAGACTTCAAATGAAGTTTCTTCCTATCTCCTATTAGCATCCCTTGAAAATAAGGAAAACTTCCAAACAAGGTTTCTCAGATATATCACATAAATTACATAGGACTTTCATAAACTGCTGATATGTGGCTGACAAAAGTTAGAAGAACTAAACAAATACAGTAATAGACTTTTAGTTTCCTATTCTTTTCATAAAAGTTTACAAATAGTTTTGGCGGTAGACAATTTGCTTATTGAATACCTAAGAGCTAAGAATATGAAGCAAAACAATAATAAGGCTTAAGAGGTGTACATAAATTGAAGTTTTATCAATTGATCCACAATATAGTCATCTCCACGGTTCTCAATTCTATGTTTTTAAAATAGTAGGAATCCCCTCCTAGCATTTTTGTCATCTCCAGGTGAAAATGGCATACCAGTACCTATCCCCATTCCCATACTAGTACAAATACCCACCTCCTAGTAACCATGTAGATAAGTAACATTTTTCTAGTAGGAGCTATTGGATGTGGGTTTCATAACATTTTTCTAGTAGGAGTTATTAAATGTGGGTTACATAACATGCCATTAGATAGACCTGAGACCTCTCATACCGCCTCTTTTTGTGCCACTCTACTCAAACATACCACTCTACTTGGATGCAAGACAAGATATATTGGAAGGTTTGATACATTAAAATGTTTGGTTTATTGAGAGAATTGCATATTGCTACCTTGCACAATTTGGCATTGAAGATGTAGGTATATTGAAAGGCAAGATTGATAAGACTGGAGCAATAAGGGTTTTATAATTTTATTTAAAACCTTCAAACATTCAAAAGTCTAAACCCTAGTTAGTTTACAAATTTAGTCATCGTGTTAATTGAGAGAACCTTGTGTGGAATGGAAGGATTTATTTCTTCAAATGGCATTTGCAAATGAGTTAGGCCATGATGTGAAGGTTCGCAATATCAATCCAACAAATGTCACCCATCATGCCTTGTGGCCTCTTAAAGCCTAAGCTTATTTACAAAGTAAGGCAAAGAAGGCACAATAGACACAACAATTGGATTGACTTCTTTTGAAGCTAGAGTCAATCACTTTGATGAGGCAAAACAATCACATAGGCATATTAGCACTTCTTGATATGTTCAAACCAAATGCATTAGTTTGGTACCTATGCAAAATAAATATTCTATTTCCAAATTGTATAACAAAAGTCCCTTGTAGAATTCAATAATGAATATCAATAGCTTTCCCACAATATCTAACATGCCTATTTTTTTATCAGGACACCCAAAATATGGCATTTTGTAAATATTTATTATTTTCCCCGTTTGGCAGGGCTAACTCAGTACACGTCCTAATTTGTCAACAACGTCCAAATCATTATGCATATACATCAACATCGTTATATATTTACAAATGTATGCATATATAACCATTAACCTCATCTTATAGACAATATAACAATCTTCTGTTCTAAAGCTAGTGAGACTGACAACATATGAGAGAATTGTCCGTGGAAAAATTTTATTGACAATGATAAGTTAGTGTGATATCAGCAAAGCAACTAATCTTTCCTTGACTTCCTCTAGGAAATGTTCACTTTTGACATTAGCAAATAAAGTTAGGAAATAAGAATACCAAACTTGGTAAAGTTTCGACTCAGCTGGTACGCTCTGGGGAAGGTGAACAGATGCCTCACCCTCCTCGTAGATCGTGTCTGCGTTTGTCTTGGTGACCCTCGGCTGTACCTTGCTTCCTTGCCTCGTTGGTTTTGTTGTTTTCTTGCTTTTCTGCATTTATTGTTTGATTTTTATGATTAATTTGTGCTTGGGTTTATTGTTTTTGTTTGTGATATCTCGTATGTGTGAGCCCTTCTTTGTTCACCCACTTGTTTTGGGGTTCGGCCCCTTGAACCCCAGTACTACTTTTATTTCACTCGTGGGAGAATAGAAGAATTTAATGGTGCCCAAGCAGAAGGGATTAAAGAACCAAATGGGGAAAAGAATAGAATTGAAAGAATTAAAAGTGATTCAGGAGCTTAGAAACCATCTTATAGACAAGTTGTTACCGAAGATATTCACACTGTGTCCCCTTTCAGTCGTCTTTCATGGAAGAATCGTGGAAGACGCTAGACTGGAACCAGGTGGAGTATTGGGGACTTGTGGAGATGGAGTACAAGATGGAGGCTTCCTCAAAGATGGAGACCCTGAAGGGGGAAGAATTGGTAAATCTCCCTTGCCTAGCCCGAAGATTCTCTCGATAACACCAAATGATGATACGGTTAAGACTATAAAAAATGAACAGTCTCGGTTGAGAAATGTGACTATCTTTTTTGTTTGCGTGGACACCAATGTTTTCCCGTCTCATAAATTCTTTGATGATTGGCTAAATAATGTATGGAGAAAAAAATTGGAATTTATGTTAATTTTTGTCGTATGATGCAAAAAGGGTTATTCGTGTTGTTGCTCAAAACCCACAACATGCAAGAACGGGTCCTCAAGAAAGGATTCTAAGATGTTGGTCAATCTTTGTTTCGAGCCTTCCCGTGGTCGCCTAAGGGTGACTTAGACAAAGTTGTCGCCAGGTCTTCCCTAATTGGCTGGAGATAAAAGGGGTTCCACCTGAATATTGGCATTTTTTGCCTCAGATTTTGCAGCCTCTTGGCAATGTCCTACAAGTTGAGGATTTGAGGGTTACCCTCCCTCACTTGAATGCAAGAGTTTTAATTGCTTTAAACCCTGAGGTGAATATACCAGAAAAATTTCCCTGGCTATTGAAGGAGACACGTTTTCTCGGGACATCTATATTCTGGGTAATCTAAATGCATGTTTTCATTGCAAACTTAATGGACATACTCAGAAGGATTGCATGTCATTAAAGAATTTTCATAAAGGAAAATTTAATGTTGTCCCCCCTCATGGTGACCCTGTTAACAAAAACCCTACTGTCAATAATAATCAAGAATTTGTAGTGGTTAACAAAGAGAATGTCAATGTTTAGAATATTCATAATTGTAACATTGAGGCTGATGTTACCTTGGCTAGGGAATATAGAATTTAGGATGTGGTGGAAAGGATGATGTTTCAAGATTGAAGATGAATTGGAGGTTATCCCTGCAATAACTAAAACTCCCTCAGGTTGTCAACCAGAGGTGCCCAATGGTGGTGATAGTGGTGGAAGAATGAAAGCCCAACAACTTGCCCTTGTCGCTATTAATGACATAGTAGAATTCTTTAAAAAGTCGAGGCAAATACCCTCTCAGCACATAGGCAAATATCCTCCATGGCTCCCACTATACCTGAGGATGAGGCCCATGGCAAGGAAATTGTCCCTTCTAATGTGGATATGGAAATGTCAAGTGTAGACCTTCCAAGTGAGGAAAAGCAGTTTGAAGAGGTGGTTAGCAAGAATGCGTTGAAGAGAAAGACCATTGACAAACAATCCCTGTCTAACTCAACCTCCGAAAAAAATGTCAATAAAAAAGGAGCCCTGCCAGATTGCTTTAACAGACTATAAAAACGAGAAGATCCCCCATCATGCCAAATAAAATGATGATAAACATTGCCAGTTGGAATATGAGTGGTTTGGAAATGGCTGATAGGAAATTTGTGGTTAGAGACTGGTGTAAGAAATTGCTTGACAAAGACATTATGTCTCCAAGAAATCAAAGTGGAGGGCTTCAATGCAGCTAACATTATGAAATTTAATTGGAATTAGGCGACATGTTTTAACTCTGACCATGAGAGGGGCAAAGGTGGAGTTGCATTCTTTGTTGGGCTAGATGGGCTGACAAGGTGAATACCTTTGGTTTCTCTCCTTGTCATAGGGCCTCTTGGGTTAATCTTAAGCCCTAGTTACCGATGCGGGCTCCCGGAGGCTAGATGCGGGAGCGGATGCGGGCGGGACGCGGAAGCGGGAGTGGATGCGGGGTGGATGCTTGTGGATGCGCGGCTACTCAAAAAAAATTAAAATATGCTACCGATGCAAATTTTTGTATTCCAAAATTAATGAAATACGTTTCGATTTGATTTTTCAATTAAAATTAAAATATGCTATCGACACGTTGTATATGATAGGTAATGGTTCGCGTATATTATTTCATTCATTTATTAATATTATTTCATTCAATGAATAATAATAATCGATATGGAATAAGGTAATAATCGATATTCCTCGCTGCTCATATATATTATTATTTAATTATTTATATTTAATTATTTGATATATATTATTAGTTAATTATTTGATATATATTATTATTTAATTATTTATATTTATATTTAATTATTTTATTTAGTATGTTGTTAAATATATTTATATTTAATTATTTTATGTATATTATAATATAAATTTTATTAATGTTACAATATATTTCAAATGTATGAGAATTCATTAAATATAATATTTACACAATATATATATATATACACGCATCCGCATCCCCCCAAAAAAAAAATTCACGCATCCGCGCACCCGCATCTCGCATCTGCATCGGCATCCGCACCCGAATCGGTAACTAAGTCTTAAGCACATGATAGTTTAATCGTCATTTGCAACTTATATGCTTCTAATGATTATAGAGAAAGGGCTGCCTTATGCGACTGGCTGGCTTCCTCTCTCCCCAAGGCTCATTGGATCCTAATCGAAGATTTCAAAATAATCGAATACAGTAATGATAAAAGTGGGGGCTCAAAGAATGTCTAGAAGGGAAATGAACACTTCTTCTGGGCTAAATGTAAAAGGAGGCTGAATTTGGTGGACCCGTTGGAAAGGAAGAAGGAAACCTTCTCTGACATCTGGTTTACCTGGTGCAATAATCAATCTTGTAGACAAAGGATATACTGCATGTTGGATAGGATGTATGTTGATTCCATGTTTTTCTCGTTTATTCATGAACATGGGAATAAACCAGTTAAGGTAACCCTGGCTGCCATTTCTGATCACTCATTGCTCTCAGCAGTCATTAAGTTTGATATGGACCAGCAGGATATGCAGAGGAGGAAACATAAAAATTCGTTCAAGTTGAATAACTCTCTTCTACAAGACAATGACATACAGGGGCCATCAGAATGGCCACCTGCTTATCTAAATTCTGCAATAGAGATAGGAGGCCTAGGGGAAAATGGGATGATTTGACAGAGCTATGGAAAAAGGTGTTCCAAATGATAGGGGAGAAAAAGGCTAAGGATAGATATAAGACAGAAAATAGTCTACAAGAGAGGCTAAATTTCTTGGAGAGACAAATGCAAAACTGTGGTCAAAATGGGGTGCTCGAAGAGGAACTGAGTATAACTAATATGAGACTCTGAAAGATGCAATACTACAGATACCAAGGTCAAAGGATTAGAGCCAAAATGACCTAGCTAAGAGAGGGTAATAAAGAAACCCATTATTTCTTCAACCTGATTAAAGCCAAACAGAAGAGAGAAATGATAGAAGACATTCAAATTGACTGTCCAAAGACCTGGATGAAATCAAGAGGGCTTTTGGTGACTTTTACAAGAGACTCTTCTCCTCAGAACACAAAGATGAGAATGAAGAAACGCTGCTCAAATGTGCTAGTATGATCCCATAAAAAATTACCAGAGAGGATGCCAAAGAGCTTGACAGGGATATCACTGTTAAAGAGATTGAAGGCACTATCAAATCCTTGGCTAATGGTAAATCCTCGAGGATCGATGGACTTCCAGCTCAATTCTACAATAAAAACATTGGCTGGATTAGTATGGAGCTACTATAAATGCATAAAGATGCCTTTGAGCAGGGATCGCTCGGGAAGAACATTAACATGGGGTTATCAAATTAATCCCTAAATCAGGAGACAAGACTCTAATGAGAAATTGGAGGCCAATTACTGTCCTCAACCTATCCTATAAAAACATTGGCTAGGAGAGTTGCTGATATATTGGGGAAGATTATCTTTGTTACTCAAACTGGCTTTATCCAAGGAAGATATATCCTGGAAAATTTGATCACTAGTTGGGAAGCATTAAATTGGGCTAAAGGTCACAATGTTGCAATGGTCTTGTTGGACTTCGAAAAGACCTATGACAGAATTGAGTGGCCATTTGTGATCGGGATGCTTAAAGCTTTTGGCTTTCCTACCTACTTTTGCAAATGGATAGAAATTTTGTTCAAAGATTCTTCCACAGTGATTGATGTCAATGGAGTTCTTTCAAATCCATTTTTTCTCCAGAGGTCTATAAGGCAAGGGTGCCCAATTGCACCTGCCCTATTTGTGATTGCAACAGATGCTTTGTTTTACATTATGAGAAGCTCAGTCTTGGGACCTCCTATGGCGGGTCTAAGGCTTCCCAACCAAGATGTTTTGATAAATGCTCAATTCATTGATGATACAGCCCTATTCTTGGATCTAGCAGAAAGAAACTTTGATAATGTCATGGATAGACTCCTAGTGTTTTGTATCGCCTCGGGGGAAAAGGTTGCCCCACAAATCTACTGTACTTGGGTGGTCAGAGACTCCCCCTAAGTGGCCCCCAAGGAAAGGGTGGATATGGGCTGGACCTACAAAGATTGTGAGGTATCTTGGGATTCCTTTTGTTGTATCCCCATCTACCAAATGTATGTGGGACTGGATTTACTCTAAGGTCGAGAAGAAACATCATAAGTGGCAGACCCGCCTTCTTTCCCTAGTTGGTAGGGTTCAGGTGGTTCAAAAGGTGTTGGATTCCCACTCCATTTAATATTCTTCTACCTGGCTTTTTTCTAACTACCAAGTTAACAACCTAGACAAAATCATGAAAGACTTTCTTTGGTCTGATGGGAAAGGAGCTAAAAAGAGACATTGTGTTGCTTGGGAATGGTGTTGTCTGCCCAGGAAATGGGGAGGGCTTGGCCTCAGTGATCTCAAGTCTCGTGGGGCTGCCCTTGCTTCTAAATGGATCTTCACTGCTGTGAAGGGCAATGAGCCTTGGAAAACACTTATTAGAAACAACATCTTGAGGTCCAAACCAAAAAATGGCAAAGGATGGAAGGACTTAAGGCTGATTTTGACATCAAAATATTTGGTTCTACCATTTTTACTTCTTTATGGAAAGCATGGACACAAGTTAGGGGTCCATTGTGTTTTAGGGGTGCTATTAGGGGGCCCCCTTCCTTTGCAGTTGTTGATAGATCTCTCTGGTGGGGTATCCAACTTAATAGCAAACCCCTTGCTCTGACTCAAAGTTGCTCTGCCAAATGTTGGGTCTCTTTGGGCATCTCTATTATTGGGGACATTCTAGTTGAGAATCGCCTTGCATCATGGGAGGAGATTTGTTGTAAGTTTAGAATTCCTCCTTCGCACAAAAAAACATATACTCTGATTCAAAAGGCCACTGGGTGGTTCTTCCCGGGCAAAATCATGCAAACAGATGCCTTTCTAAATCAGCTTAAATGGCAAGATGGTTCTTTTTTCTCTAATGTTTCTGTTAAACAGATTTATGATATGCTAAGAGAGGATTGTAAGATCTTGGTGTGGTCAAATCAGTGTTGGGGTATCGATTGGTTGAGTGCCAAATGGCAATTGGTTCTTAAATCTATGTGGCATCAACCAGTCCAACCTAAAAAAGTTTGTTTACGGTGGCTTCTCTTGCTTAAGAAGTTTTCTGTTGGTGATGGTTTGTCCTCCATGAGGATCTCCCCTGTGTCGTGTCTGTTGTGTAACCTGCCTGAGTCTGTGGAACATATTTTCTTTGAATGTAAATCTTCTAAAATGGTTTGGTCTATCTTTTTTGGTTCCCCTGTCTGCTGGAACTCTCGCCCTGGGCTGTCTTGAATAGAAGCTTTGGCTTGATATGTCGAGTCATTTGATGAAAAAATGAACAAGTTTTGGTCTGTTTTGTCTGCTGAAGTTTTGTGGTTTTTATGTAAGCAAGGAACGAAGAGGTTTTTCGGGACAGGAAAAGGAGCCTTACTGAGTTTAGCTTTAAACTCACTCATTGTATGAACATGCTGCAGGTTTCTGCTATTCTCGAGATCCCAAAGAGCAGGTTTATGATCCTTGTGCAAGGAGGTGCTTTTCCGATATCAGATCCACACATTACTTCAACACGTATAAAGATATGTTGGACTAGGAGTTGGATGCTCTAAACCAATTCATGAAAGATAGAGGTATCTCAAAGGAGGAGTTAGAAGCAAAGAACAAGCTGACTAAAGTTTCAGATATAGATCCCCCTTTGGGGAGGTTTGATAATGATGAGGCCGAGTGTAGCAACAATATTGTGGAGTCATGGGACTTATGATGACCCAAGTCCAAAGGAGGAGTTAGAAGCAAAGAACAAGCTGACTAAAGTTTCAGATATAGATCCCCCCTTGGGGAGGTTTGATAATGATGAGGCTGAGTGTAGCAACAATATTGTGGAGTCATGGGACTTATGATGACCCAAGTCCTCTTATTTTGATTTTGATCTTGATGTTGTAATTAATTATGTACTCCTGATAAAACAAATATTTATGCTGATAGATGGATGAAATGTAACAGTCTAGGGTGATAGATTATAGCTGTTTGCTGATAAGTTTTGATAGACACATGTTGATGAAGCTTAGATGATGTACTATTTTTTGAACTATCCTTAATATTTAAAAAAAAGAATACCAAACTTGAAGATTTTGACCATATTACATGGTTCAAACAATGAGTTCTTGCTCGTAAGGATTTGAGAGTAATTGCATATTTAGAATTTTCCACAAAACAAAAAATTTAGGAAATACATACAAAATTTTCAGAAATCATTTGCACATCTGAAATCATTGCATTAAATTGTGTAGTATCTATTTTTGTACTTTTTCCCATTTTGACCCTTCAAATTTGCATCTTAAGTTTTGCCTGCTCTCCAATACCTAAAAGGAATATTGCATTAACTTTTCTATTTTTTCAGTACTATGATGCCCATATGGAGCTCCACTTGCAGAGCAGGGATTTTGGGCAACAGCAGCAATTTCGTGGCATGAAAGTAGTGACTTGCTGGTATTGCATTTTGCAAGAGGTGTTGTTGACTGGCTGCGGCTGAATGGTGACAGTGCAGATCATTGATTTGCATGATGACAATGTGTGTGAGCATCACAGAGACTGAGAGGCAACGAAGCACTCTCACTCTCCAAGGCCCAATTACTCTGACAATAGGTCATTGTGCCTTATAGGAGTGCGGTCACAGAGCTAGCCCAATCTACCAAGGTGGGAAGCATGAACTGAATCATTGGTCCTGCACTAATATTTTCAAATCTGAGCACTTAATCCAGGTCCATGACCCTCAAGCGTACAAATAACATCTATTTCCAATACTGATGATAACAAAGTATATTGGCATTGCATATAAATGTATTAGCATGTTCTGGATGAGATGGGTAAAATTTCAAAATCTTTAGGGTAACCAAAGGAGATGAACGGCTTATTATATAGGAAATCAGAAGAAAATATTGTAAACAAAGCAATTGTCACATGAGAACTGTTCAAAATATAAAATGATTAGAGTTAGTGTCAAGGAACCACCATGACCATTTGAAAAACTATTTTGATCACTTCTAGAGGATAGCTAAGCACTCAACTAAACAAGGTATACACAGTTCTCATAGGATACAAATGCCAAGTATATAAGAAGTGACTAAAATCAATAAAGCAAGGACAATATGTAGAAAACACTTATCCAAGGTCAATTATTTTATTCCTATGCTCCACGGAGTTTCCGGGACGAGGACGGGGACGTGTTTCCGGTACGGGTACGGCTCAGAGCCAATTTTTAGGGGACGGCAGGGGACGGCTATTAAAAAATAGGGGAATTTTTATATATATAGAAAGAATTCAAATATGCATATCATAACGTTGATAAACCATTCACCATAGACATTTTAGAAGCTCAAAACAATGAATACATAGCAAATTAACAAAGTTCAAATACTTTCATTGTAAAAATATGGCGTACATATAGCGAAAAATGCCCAAAGGCTCCAAGTTTCATGCATGAAATGACATGAAGAGAAGTCCAACTGAAATACTAAATAGTAAACATAGAAGTTCAACTCCATAATTAGATGTCCATAATAATCAAAATCAGTAATGTATCAACAAATGTCAAATATATGACTGTCCTCTACGAAAACTTTGTTGCTGCTCCTCTTTCTTCTTCTTTTTGGCAAGAATGAATGAAATGAATAAATGAAAGAGAGTTAGGCTTTTTATGTTTTTAGCATCCATACTAGGGTTTAGTATCTTTTATTTAATATTAGAGTCCACGTGGGGCCCGCCAAAAACCAAACAAATTAAAAAAAAACTCACTTTTAAGACTGGCAGCCATTTTTTTGGCTGGGAAATAGGGGACGGATTTGGGTACCGGGGACGGCCTAGCCATCCCCTAACCGTCCCCGGTACCCAAATCCGTCCCCTATTTAGGAAACTTTGTTTTTTTCAGTTTCCAGAACGTCCCCAATTTGGGAACGAAAAGGGGACTGTTAGGGGACGTTGAAAATCTGTCCCCGCGTCCCCGTTTCATACCCGGGATGGGAACGGGGGTACAAGGGCAGGGGACGCGTCCCCGTGGAACACAGTTTTATTCCAATGCAGGCTGAAGGGAACATTGATTGTTTTCTACAGTTCTTCCATAACATTATGCCATGTTGAACAACAGAAGCTGCACTGAATAACACAAATATTAACAGGGCCATCTAGAGATGTAGTTACTGCATTCATTAGAATCAAATAGAACATTGATATTCTCCATAAAAGACAAATATGCAAAGTGAAATGCAAAACATCTGTAAGTAGCAAACTCTGAAGGAACAAACATTACATGTTACTGTCAGAAAGTTGAAGTTAATTCAGAAGCACAGTAGTTGTCAACATATTTTCCATTTTCAAAGAATTACAAGCTATTATCTTCACCAGAGACAAAAGAGGTTTGAATTGTACCTCAAAAATTACATCTGCAGCATTTCTTGGCACTGATAAAGATTGATTATGATTCCACAATGACTTCAATCCATCAGGTGAACTAAGACCTTTGTCAAGATCAGCTGCACTGCCACCTCTAGAGAAAAATGTCACAAAGTTCACACATATGAAGCTGTAATCACTTCAAAATTCTAAACATACATAATATTTATTCAAACAGAAGTTAACAATTTTACATAATTATTAACTCTATCTCACTAGAAATGCGTCTAATGAATGCATAATCCCTCTTGAATGTGGCCAGCATATGTTTGGTATAGGAGAATAATTATATAGAATCATAATGAGAATCCAAACAAATTTGAATACTTGATTAATTCTTCTGAGGATTCTGTCTTCTTCTGGTACTTGTTTAGTCTTCCTTCTACAGGAGTAACTAATTAATTTTAACATTTTCTGGGAGTTGGACACTTTGTACCATGTAAATTTGATGATAGGCAGACACAAGCATAATGTCTGTCTTACTTTCTAAAACAATCAAAGCAGAAACAACTTCAACATCGATCATTTCAACACAGTTGAGAAATAGTATCCCTTTAGTAAGTATATAACTTATAAATTGAAACACACAAATGATCATTACTGTAATTGTTGTTTTTCAATAAGTATTTATTTACAAATTGAAACAAATGAATAATAATTGTTGTAATTGTTGACTGCATGCTCTTTGCAAGCTTTTCTACTATGAATTGCTTTGCCATTCCTTCTGTTTGTATCCATTGTCTTGAGAAAACACATTGCAAGAGCCAAAGATTTGTAAGTACAAAACGAGTGCTGAGGTACATCTATGGTCCATTGAAATGTGGCCTAGAATACAACCTAAACTACCATTTTTTTCTTGACGAGATACACAGATGCGGACCATGCAAGTTCTCTAGATGACAAGAAATTCACTTCAAGATTTGTGTTCTCTTTTGGGATTTGGTCTTATATCATAGAGAAGTAAGAAGCAAACCACTATCATTCAATCTTCAACCAAAGTAGAATAGCACATGGTAAACAAGTTGTTTGTGAAGCAATATGGTTATTTCACATATTGACAAGAATGAGCATACCTGAGAAACAACCTACAATTATGCTTTGCAACAATCAAGGGGTGTTGAAACCTATTTTGTTTTCCAACAATCCAATCTTTCATGAGCACACAAGTGACAAAACACATTGAACTTCAACGTCATTATATTTGTGAGCATGTTTAACAACATAATATTCATCTCCAGCATTGTTTTCCGCAAGAGTAACTTGTGCCCTTGAGAAAGTGATTTAATAAGGGTGGATTGTTAGCAAATGAAATATATTACATCATGTAAAGGAAGGTTTATTAATTATTATAATTTAATCTTTTATTATTGTTAATAACTAGTCAGTAGATGATCAAGAATTGGTTGAATGGTGATTTATAAATACACTATTATATGCATGTATATTTATCCTTTCAATAAACTGCTTTTCTCTTTCCCAGTACTTTAAATACTCCTTGCCCTAAGCAATTTAATCAATTTACTCACATATGCATGCGTTTGTACTGGTACTCTTGCTTCAACCAATCCCTCTTATTTTTGAGTTAGAACTTAGAATATTATGTTCTTTTGGCTTGCAATAGCATAATTGCCATGATTTTGTCCTCTACCATTGGCAGAAGTCTTGTGTTATTATAAATGGTGGGACAATCTTGTGCAAAATACCCCATTTATTGCAATTACAACATTGCGCTATTGGCTGACCCAAAGAATCTTAAAAGAATGAACTGTGTCGATTGTTATTGTCTTGGCATCTTTTATTGATGTTTCTCTGACTTCTATAAAACTTGAGGTTTGCCCTTTACTAATCTAGCTATTTTGGCTCTTAGGCATTGTGAAAAGCACCTCAAAACTCTTCTTGGGAACATATTCTCTAGTATGCCCAAAAATCTTTTACCCTTCACTACAAAAGCCTTCATTATCTTTATTCTTGTCATCTTTCAATACCCTTGTCATTCTTAGCATGTCATTTATGAGCACCTCCACAAACGCAGTTCATCTTTATCACTTGCATCAAAAACATCACTCATAATTCTCAACCAAACAAATGTTTTGTTCTCTCTCAAGTCTAATACACAGTTGTAGGCATTTTCATATGATGAAGATGGCACTACCTTCATCTTTGTTTGCATCAAGGGTACCAACGCTTCAATAAACCACCAATTCGTCAACCCATTGGCTCGTTCTTTCTCTAACTTCCCCAGCAATTCCTTAAAACTTCTATTATATGCATATAAGATTAATGCTTACCTTGCCAGGTGTTGTAAATTTAAAATTTCCAAGACAATATCATTACCAGCACCAAACAATTTAAATTATTTTCAAAGGCCTTCAAATTCCTACTAAATGTTCTCATTGCCACTCCCCTCAATGGAGTCAAAAAGAACCGTAACCATCATTGCCCATTGATTTAATTATTCAAATTGCAGATGGTTATGCAAGTCCAACAGTAATAAACGGGTCCTTAGATATCATAAATGAAATTTGACAGATGTTTGCCTCTCTCTAGCAGTACTAGTTGCATTAAGCATGTTGACATTTGAAGTTTGATCTTCCTACTTAATCTCCCTCTGAAAAAACTGTCATATCCAGATGCTCTCTCAACACTCCTATATAAATTTACCTTTGGTCTCAACCGTGAGCAATTTACACTGCAGTCCACTCATCCTCTGACTCTGGGGTTGACAACTCTGCTTTGTCTTCTCACCCGCACTAGATTTTAAGGTTCTTCTTCACTTAGAAGTAGATCCTCAATACATCTCATTATTTTCCATGAAGGTGTCACTTACCTCTCCCTTGAGGAAGTTATCAAACTTTGTCTCATAGCAAGGGCTTCCTTCTACAAGAGGGACAGCCTTGGTTACCTCAGTTTTTGACTCTTGTGCAACATGCAATACTTATGTTCCAGCAACATCCATAGCCACCACAGAATCATCACGCTTCCATTTAGATTGTAAACCATTCAGTTACCTATATATTGTGGCATGTGTCCCTCAAAATAATTTGGTATTGTCCCTCGAAATGAGAGTTTTTAATGGAAAGTGTCATCATGAGGTTTATCATCTTCTCATTTAGATTCTAGTAGCCGTCTTCCAATTCTTTCCTTTTAGTTTGATTTTTGGAGTATACATTGAGCTTGCAAACATGTTTGTGAGATTCAGCATTATCTTATATTGAATACTCAAAATGGAATCTTCAACAAAATCTTTGAACATTTATAATAGCAAAACATAACTACAGTATCAAAGAATGATGTCAAAATCAGCCATTTGACACAATGTTTCAAGTAAGTTTCCTATTACAGTGAATTTCTCAAAATTTTCTCATAAAGCAACTACAGCATACGAGTGTTAAAAAGCAACTAATAAACAACTTTTCCTTATTAGCCACTATCTTTATCAATACAACTAGCTTTTTTAGTGTAATAGTTTCTATAAAAAAATTATTCATTGAATTATAAAGTAGGAAGGCACAAACGTTCCTAATTTTCTTTAACTCATCAAATCAAAGGTTCGATCTTCCAAACTCTAAAGAAAGCATATGCATTTCCACTACCATGAACTTCGAATTTGTCATGCAGAAAAGCACATTGTAGGGCAAAAGCTTATAGTGTAACACAAGAACTATATTGAACTAAAATTATTTAATTCATTCAATTATAAGTTCAATCTTCAATGATCTTAAAGGAAAGGTGCAAAATTTTCTAAATCCATATTCATGAATGCAATGGGGTTTCTATTCACCATGATGTGTCTCTTAAGCTACCTCTTATGTTACAATATTACATTTCAAATATCATCCTTTTTCATATTTTTCATTACATGTATTAACTATCACTTCTCTAGTAGGATTTTGAAACCCATCTAATCACATTCCCATATTTACCCATTGGATCATACCCACCAAAAGAGGGCAGGCTGCAACATAGGTTAGATCCAATGGTAGCTGATATGCATAACTACGACTAATCTAAAATCACTTATATATGAGCATAGACAAATCTAAATTCTTGCAAGCTCCTACCTAATATAATTAATTGAAAATCAAATGAATAATTACTAATCTTATAATTCTTGTTGGGACACCTAGAGACTACCTTCCTCAACCAAGCCCAAGGGTGTCAAACATCCATCTAAGACAATTTGACCCCTTGGCCCACAATACTGCTGCGTCTTCCTAACAAATTCATAAATAAATAGTAAATACAATATTATTGCATATCAATCACTTTCCTTAATATTTTAGATTGATGCACTTTTTCTGAGTTCTATTCAATTTAGAATTGATTATTCGATTCTTGTTGAATGATTGATATTTTGTCATGTCCCCGCCATGTTAGGAGAAAATTGCTGCCTTAAATCGCAACCCTCACAGGCATTAAATGATATTTCAATAAGGAGGGTTGACTAATTATTAAGGGAAAATATAAATATGAATGATTGATATTTTGTCATGTCCCCGCCATGTTAGGAGAAAATTGCTGCCTTGAATCGCACCCCTCAAAGACATTAAATAATATTTCAATAAGGAGGGCCGACTAATTATTAAGGGGAAATATAAATATAAAGATTACAAGAGGGCCAACCCCCTAAAGATCGGCGCCCTATCTTGGGGATGTAAATAAAATATATATAATAAACATTTGTTCATATTGCTGCCAACCTGGTTGTGACCCTTGGTGACGTATTTAAATGCAAATTAAATATTATATATGCTAGCCAACCTGATTTATAAGTTGTATTGTTTGGTGAAGAGATGCCTCTTGGATGGCATAAAGAGAGGTGAACAGCATACATATCCTCAATCATAAGAGATGAGAAATAGACATGATGGAAGGGAATGACATACAGCCCTCACTAGGTACACCACCTCATGATGATGGTTAAGGACCATCGGTTAATGGCCATATGATGCCAAAGAGGATAAGGTCCTGTTGTTGGGCCTAGGTTAGAGGATACTTGGGGCACCTCATCATGTCTTCCATCACAACCCTCGTTATGGTTAAGCTCCTAACTAATCATTGAGATTTGTTGTGTAGATCGATATATATATATTTCCTAACCCTAGAATTGGATGTATTTCATGAGTTATATCTACATTACTATCTAATTTGTTTGCAAGTTTCCAAAACAGGCTTATCTCATCTTATTCTCGGGTGAGGATTATATATCTTGCTCCTTGATTCTTTTTGGATTTGTAAAATTAGGGAAAAAATATAAGGTGATCCTAGAAAGGGACATTACATATTTGTATAAATGAATGATTGATTGAATAAATTCCTTTAATTGTATGAATTGAGGTATTGATGAGTGATGATGTACTGAATTCTGGCTCAAAATATTGGTGAGTGATGATTGAATGAATGCTGATTTGATAGAGTGATTTGTTGATTGATTGTTTCCTTGATTTGATAAGGCCACCACCTTCCATAAGAATTGAGTCATCAATTTCATTTTTTCCTTGGAGAAAAATATATTATTCCCCAAATTCATCATGTATGCCCTTTGAAATGATCACAACCTTTCACAATTACCACCATTCCAAAGAGTCGTAACCCTCTATCATTTCTGCCCTTTGAGAGAGTCACAACCTTTCATAATTACCACCCTTTGAAAGAGTCACAACCCTTCATCCTTTCTGCCCTTTGAAAGAGTCACTTCCTTATTTTCTTTCCATTCATTTCTTCTTCCATTAATCCATAATTCCTATTCTCCATTCTTTCTTCCTTCCTCCCTATCCCCTTTCAAATTAAGTTCTCTTCTCCCTTTTATATCTCATGTTTAAGGGAGTTACAACTTCTCATTTCATGCCTTTCAACCATTCATTAAAATTGACTAAATTTTAATTATGTTATATTTTAATTTAGTCTTTTATATTTTAAATTTTATTTTTATTTTTATTATTTTATATTTTAATTTATTATTATTGTTTATTATTAAATCCTATTTCAAAAAGGGTGGTGGTATGTGGTGACTGATCAGGCAAGCATTGTACACTAGTCAAGTATCCTTGTCAAGGTGCGGGGATATTTTTGGGTTAACTCGTCAAGCATTTTTTGGTTAACTCGTCAATCGTTTTTAGGTTAATTTGTTAACCAACCTTTGTAAACCGACATTGGTAAACCGCCTAAAAGGGCTATAAATAAGTGGCAATCTAATGTGAAGATTAGACTATATTTTTCTCTTCGTTGGATAATAAAATAAGTGGACGACTGTTTCTCTGGTGGATGTAGCCCATATTGGGTGAACCACATTAAATCTTTGTTTTGTATAGTATTTTTGTCTTCTCTTATTTTCTACATTATCTTAATATTGTTTATTGCTCATATCTACCTAAACCCTAACAACTGGTATTAGAGCAGTGTATACTTTAGTGATTTTGCAGGAAATCTCAGATTCGAGTGGGAGCAATGGCAAAAGAAGGCAGGCTTAAGATTGATAAGTTCAATGGCCAAAACTATCAGCTATGGAAGACGCAAATGGAAGATTTATCTATATCAGAAGGACCTTTGTTTACCGTTGGGCGGAAAAGCAAAGAAGGCGACAACTATGACAAATGAACAATGGGAAGTTCTTGATAGGAAGGCACTAGGAGCAATACAGTTGTGTCTAGCATCGTCAGTGATTTTCAATATAGCAAAAAAATAACGGAGGGTCTAATGAAGGCATTAGACAAACTGTATGGGAAACCCTCAGCCTCAAATAAGGTATTTCTTATGAATCGTTTATTTAATATGAAGATGCCAGAAGGTGGGTCTGTTACTGATCATTTAAATGAGTTTAACATGGTTACTAGTCAGCTAAGTTTTGTAAAAGTAAATTTTGATGATGAGGTTAGGGCTTTGTTGATTTTATGCTCATTGCCTGAAAGTTGGAATGGCTTGGTCATGGTTGTAAGTAACTCTGTCTCTGGTTCAAACACTTTATAGTTTGATGATGTTGTTGGTGTTATCCTTAGTGAGGAAATGTGATGGAAAAGCAAAAGTGAGACATCAAGTAATGCCTTGACTGTTGAGAACAGGAGACTACAGAGGGAAAGAGGAAAGAGCCCAGGTAATCGTGAGAAATCTAGGAAGGGCAGATCCAAATCTAGGGTAAATGTGGAGTGTTGGCATTGTGGAAAGAAAGGACATCTGAAGAAAGATTGTTGGTCTCGAAAGGGAAAACAAGGAGGCGTACAGCAAGAAAATAACAAGGAAGCAAATGTAGTAGGTGATGTGTTACAAGATGCTTTGATTCTTTCTTTGGATAATATTATTGATTCTTGGCTGTTAGATTCAAGGGCTTCTTTTCATGCCACACGCCATAGAAAATATTTTCTAGACTATGTTCAAAGTGATTTTGAACATGTTTATTTAGGTGATGATGCACCATGCAAAATTGTTGGAAAGGGAACATACAGATAAAATTACCAAATGGAAATCAATGGTTGTTGAAAGAGGTGAGACACGTTCCTGATTAGAGAAGAAATTTAGTATCAGTAGGACAACTAGGAAGTGACAGTTGCACAATCATATTCACAGACAAATCGTGAAAGGTTACTAAAGGATCATTGATAATAGCAAAAGGGGCAAAGTTAGGTACATTATATTTATGTACTAGTAATATTGATTATTCTATTTCCCTAGCTTCCACAGGAACGAATACAAATCTATGCCACAATTGACTTGGGCACATTAGTGAGAAGGGAACGAAGCTTCTCCATTCAAAGAATTTATTGCCAAGTTTGAAACAAGTTGATTTGGATTTTTGTGAAAATTGTGTTTATGGAGAACAAAAGAGAGTTAGATTTCTCCGAGTTGGGAAGGAGAAGAAGAGTGAAAAGCTAGAGCTTGTGCATTCTGATGTACACGGACCAACACAGGTACCATCTCTTGGTGGGTCTTATTATTATGTTACTATTATTGATGATGCAACTAGGAAAACTTGGGTTTATTTCATTCCCAGAAAATTTGATGTATTGGAAGTCTTTAAGAAATTGAAAGCCTTGGTCGAGAATGAGACAGGAAGCAAGGTGAAGTGTCTCAGATCAGATAATGGAGGTGAGTATTGCAGCAAAGAGTTTGATAGTTATTGTTCATACCATGGGAATCGTAGATAAAAGATAGTTCCTAGAACCCCACAAGAAAATGGTGTGTCTGAAAGGATGGGCTAAACTATCATGGAGCGTGCAAGGAGCGTGAGATTGTTACAAGTATGGTTTTTGTTGCACCAAAAGATCGACCTGTCAATGCCCAATACAACCATTGGATTTATAGAATCCACAGGAGGCAGTTAGTCCCTTGTCACGAATCCCGAGGGGAGCGCTGACTATTTTTCCAACAATCTCCCCCTCAGCGTTACCCAAGGGGATTCGAACCTGTGACCAAGCTCTGATACCACTTGTTACAAGTGTGGTTGCCGTTGCACCAAAAGATCGACATGTCAATGCCCGATACAACCACTAGACTTGTAGAATCCACAAGAGGCGGTTAGTCCCTTATCACGAATCCCGAGTGGAGCGCTGACCATTTTTCCAACAGAGATTGCATGCAAGATTGCCCTTACAATTTTGGGCAGGTGTTGTAGATATTGTTGTTTACTTAATAAACAGAGGGCATTCAAGTTCCTTAGATGGTGGTATTTCAAAGGAGGCATAGACAGGCAAAAAGGTAGACTACTCTTTTCTAAAAACTTTTGGTTGTGAAGCATTTGTCCATATTGATATAGAAAATCAATCAAAGCTTGAGGCAAAATCTAAGAAATGCACTTTCATTGGATATTTAATGATTTTGGTTATCGTTTATGGCATTTTGAGAATCACAAAATCATTAGTAGCGATGTCATATTCAATGAAAAGGTCATGTACAAGGATCAGATACATGGAAAGAAGCAAGAAGAGGAACACACAAAATGCATGGTGCTTGATGAAATCCCAGTAAATGTAGCCCCAACAATGCCAGAAAATATTGAACAACCAAAACCACAACAAGGTCCTCACACTCCAGTAAGAAGATCTTCCAGGATAAGTAGACCTCCTAAACGATATTCTCCTTCATTATATTATGTTTTATTGATTGATTCAAGTGAGCCAGAAAGTTATGCGAAAGGCAATGTAGGTTGAAACCAGAAAGAAGTGGTAGCAAGGAATGAAAGAGGAGATGGATTCCTTGATACAAAATCAAACATGGGAGTTAGTTGAATTGCCTGAAGGTAAAAGACCATTGCCTAACAAATGGGTTTATAGGTTATGGAGGAACATGGAGGCAAGAAAAGATACAAGGCTAGACTTGTGAAAGGTTTTGCACAGAAAAAAAGGTATTGATTTTGATGAAATATTTTCTCTTGTCATTAAGATGACTTCAACTCGAGCTATTCTAAGTCTTGTGGCTACAAAAGATTTGCATGTGGAACAATTAGATGTCAAGATAACTTTTCTCCATGGAGATTTGGAGCAAGAAATTTATATGCAGCAACCACAAGGGTATGAGGTCAAAGGTAAGGACTTAGAGTGCAGGTTGAAGAAGAGCTTGTATGGGCTGAAACAAGCACCCCGGCAATGGTATTTGAAATTTGATAAGTTTATGGCTGACCAAGGTTACAACTAATGTCATTTTGATCATTGTGTTTATTTTAAGCGATTGGATAATGGTAGCTATATTATCTTATTATTATATGTTGATGACATGCTTGTTGTCGGATCTAATATGCAACATATAAATGACCTTAAACAAAAATTAGCACAGTCATTTTCTATGAAGGATTTGGGTGCAACAAAACAAATCCTTGGTATGAGAATAGCTAGGGATAGAAAAAATCACACATTGACATTGTCTCAAAGTGATTACATAGAAAAGTTGTTAAACTGATTTCATATGCAAGATGCAAAACCAGTTAGTACACCTTTGCCTAGTCATTTTAAATTGTCCAAAGAAATGAGCCCCAAGACACAGGAGGAGATGGAGTATATGTCTAAGGTTTCGTACTCTTCAGCAGTCGGCAGCTTGGTGTATGCCATGGTGTGTACACGGCCAAATATTGCACATGCAATGGGAGTTGTGAGCAGGTATATGAACAATCCTCGAAAATAGCATTGGAATGGTGTAAAGTGGATTCTTAGGTATTTGTGAGGTACAACTCAATCTTTATGTTTTGGAGGCTCTCATTCCACTTTACAAAGCTATGTTGATTCAGATTTAGCAGGAGATATTGATAGCAGGAGGAGCACTACAGTGTATGTTTTTACTGTAGGTGGAAAAACGGTCAACTGGGTTTCTTGATTGCAAAAGGTTGTAGCACTCTCAACAACAGAAGAAGAATATGTTGTTGCTAAAAAGGCTAAAAAGGAGATGATTTGGTTGCAAAGATTTATGGAAGAATTGGGCAAGACACGTGAGAATAGCAAGTTGTACAGTGCCAGTCAGAGTGTGATTCATCTTGCAAAGAACTCAGCCCTTCACTCTAAGACCAAACACATACAGCTTCGGTACCATTTCATATGCTCAGTTTCAGAGGATGGACAATTAAAGTTGGAGAAGATACACACTAGCAAGAATCATGCAGATATGTTGACCAAGGTAGTAATTTGAGAGAAACTGACTTCCTACTCAATTTTTATTGGTCTTCGAGCATGATACTCGTGGAAATGAGAAACAGTCATGTCTAGGTGCGTCAATCCAGTGGGAGTTACACATGTCGCAGTGTTGCTACAAGATCAATCTCCAAGTGGGAGATTATTTAGGTGTGGAGTCTGATCAATCTCCAAATGGGAGATTGTTGGTATGTGGTGACTAATCAGGAAAGTACTCTACACTCGTCACTTATCCTCATCGGGGTTAACTCGTCAAGCATTTTTGGCTAACTTGTCAAGCATTTATGGTTAGCTTGTCAAGCGTTTTTAGGTTAATTTGTAACTAACCTTTGTAAACCGACATTGGTAAACTGCCTAAAAGGCCTATAAATAAGTGACGATGATGTGAAGATTAGACTATATTTTGCTCTTCGCTGGATAATAAAATAAGTGGACGATTGTTTCTCTAGTGGATGTAGCCCATATTGGGTGAAACACGTTAAATCTGTGTTATTGTATTTTTGTCTTCTCTTATTTTCTGCATTATCTTAATATTGTTTATTGCTCATATCCGCCTAAACCCTAACAAAGGGAAAATTATAGATGCGCTAATTGAGTTTGTATTAGGTAATGCATAATGTGATCTTATTCCTAGTGTAACGTGTTGGCTTTAGGATCGGGTCGATTACACGTTTGGTTAAAAGTAATGTGCTTGTGGCCGACTTGTGGACATTGTAAATATGTTCTAGGTTGACATGAAGATGTCATTAACATTGGAGTGTGTGTATAATATCAATCAGCTCCATTCCAGTGCATGACGGTTGGAGTCTATCGTAACAAAAGTTGTCCAAGGTATGTATGTGATAACGAGCAGAATAGATATGATGACGTGTGAGAATCAAGATGCATATCCTATACACACCATGAGAGTGTTCTGATGCAAATCAAACTAGACAAGTAAAAAAGGTTGAGTTTTGAAGGTCCACATGATACATATTTTACATTTTCTCTATGTTGTTTGTATTTGAGATCAGTGCCTCATAATCTGAGTTGGTGCTCAATTCTTTGGATTAGGGGATTGGTGTCTCTTGTAGGTTGGTGCCTACAAATCTGATCGGGGATTCGTGTCTAATCTCAATCTTAGGTTGAAGTACCTGTGGGCTGGTGCCAACAAAACATTGTAAGTCCTTTATCATTTTGTGAGGTTGAATTTGGGCGGTAGATTCAAGCAGCTAATCTCACCGTGGTTTTTCCCTTCTAGGTTTCCATGTAATTTTGGAGTTCCATGTGTTGACATGTGGATGTGCTTATCTCTTGCATAGTTGTCTTAATGCTTTTGATGTTGCATTGGTTTTGAGGTTAAATTTGGCCTATACCAATTCAGCCCACCTCTCAATATATCTGTATGCCTAACATTTATTTGTGTACAACCTTAACCCCTTGTCTTGTAAGGCCCAAGAGGTGACCATATAACTTGGTGTAGCTCCCTTAAATCTTTGTTGTCAATATGACAACCAAACCCCATATCACCCCCCCCCCAAAAAAAAAAAAATACCTTTGTCTACAATTATTACATATTGTAAATGAGGTCTAGAGGATTTGAGAGGCCCCTTTGCATAATGTTTAAAGAGGACAGAACAGTACCCCAACAAATTATGTGGCCATCCTATGTCATCCACACTGCTCCCACACCCTAAGGGCCCCCAAGTAAAACCCTTCTTTGTTCCACACCAAGTATTTCATGTTCACTCTCACCCCTGCTCATGTTGTTTACTGTTTTGTCAAAAAGGAGTGTAACTTGCAAGTGCAAACTGAAAAAGAAAAAAAGAAAAATAAATATTAATTTTGAAACTTAGTTAAAAAAAACTTAACAAAACTTACCTCTGACCTCCTCAGTCCTTCACTAATGCAGCTGCCTGCATCCTGCTGCCTTCATTTTGATCACCACCCTGCCCTTCAAGACTAATCATTGAGATGAGAATGGGATTGAAATGAATAATGAGGTTGTGTCTAAGGCACTTAAGTTGACTATGATGTGGGGCCCCATTATAAAACATGCCTTTTTGGTTTTTCTTTAATTTAAATTTGGCAAAAAAAATTCTCTTTTTGAAGATGGGGAGAATGTCATGACATCCCCAAGACAGTCGTCCATAATTGGGGAACATCCATCACATAGATGGTCTGGCATATCCTATGCATTAATAGGGCATCGCCAAGCAAAGGAGATGGTTAGAGGACAACAGTAAGATCTTTCCAAGGCACCCCGACATCTACAAAAGGCCAAGGGACACACCCCCATCTACCCTTGTTAAATTCTAGTTACTGCTCCTATGGCTTTGACCCCTGCTCTAGTTTATCAAAACAAAAAAATAATTTGTTTTGGGGCTGTGCTCAATGGAAAATAACTGTTTTCCCTTTATTTGGCTTGAAATAATCAAAAAACATTTATCCGTGTTTTCTAAATATTTCAGTATTTTTCAGTTTCCCAATTAAATCTGAATAATTGAATTCCTTCTTTTATACTTTTGGTTTACCAAGCAAAACACCTAAGTTAACATAATGTAACTATGATCAAGATTCATAACTACTTTACTATAGTTTCTATCTGATAAAAATATATATTTAAAACTAATTTCTTCCATTACTTTTAAGCCTACTTGTCCACAGAATTTGTGAAATCCCTCTAATCAACCCTCAAGCATATTCACTCTCCCCACACCCCTTAAAACATAGTGAGAATTTACATTATTTAACCTCTATGGTAAGTAACCCTGAAAGAGAAGTAAGCTATGCATATATTTTCATTTGGTTGTTCTAGTGAGTATAAAAAGTTTTCACATTTTAGAAAGATTATAATATCTCAAAATACCACCCTGGAAAAATGCCTAAATTCTGAATATAACAGCTCCAATTTGGTTCAAAACAATTCACGAGGGTTTAGAATTCAGCCATCATTACAACTCGTTCTTGTATGGCATATATGCAATATGTGTACTGCAGTTTGAAGCAGTCAAACAATAAATTATTATTACATGTATTAGCATTCTGTAGACAAAATACTTTGACAATGAGGGTAAATGTGTCACAATTGTCCATACCAATGTTTATTTTCATTATATATGTCTGTGCCCATTTCAACCATGCAGACTGAACCATGCTATCTGCAGTAATATACCGTGCGACATGTTAAGGAAATCCATCCTACTTGTGCGAAACCTACTTGATGGATGTGCACTCTTTGTATTGGACGCATATCTATTTATATGTCTAGCTTAAGAATTGATGTGTATCCAGGAGAGTTGCAGGTGTACATTTTTTACATTTACAACATGTGTTAGAATCTTGAAGTCTAAAATCTAGTTGGCAGTTACAATTTTATATGTGCAACTGTTTATTTTAACCATACAGACTGAATTGTGCTAGCTATAGTAAAATATAGTATGATGGATGTGAACTCTTTGTACTGGATATATATCAATTTATATTTCCAGTTTAAGCAATTATGTATGTCCGGGAGAGTTACTGGTGTAACTTTTACCTACGACAGTTTGACCCTCACATGGTATATGGCATTTATTACGTGTTAGAATATTGAATTTCAAATCTTTTAAGGTCTTTAGTTTATTGACTGTGGATATTCTTTCTATTTTCATCTATTAATGTTTGATAAGTGAATTTTGATATTTCCTAAGTCTTCATGAATTTTTTGCATTCCACACTGAATTGAGAATGCTCATAGTAATGAAAGGGAGCTATAGGAATAAATTGAATAGTAAGATATTTTACAGTATCTATATAAGTATGATATTTGTAGATGCTAATTGGATTGTGAAACAGAATGTGAATTGACACACCGTGTTATTGTACTGATAACAAACCAATGTACCAGTACAGGTATCAGTACCTGCAGTTGTACCAAGCAACATAGAGTCTTGACAATGAGTAGATTTATTAGTGAGCACCCCCACCCTCCGGGGTTGTAGATTCCCCTTGACTCTTAGCTGAAAAAATTAAAATAGTTATTCTCAAATGACAAAAGGTAGATGGCAAGTTTAGTTAAATTCCAACTTCGTTTCTGTTTATTTCTCTCACATTTGCTTTCACGTGAAGTAATATGTCCAAGTAGAATGAAGCCCCCAACACATGCATAAACAAACACAATTACTTTCTATAGAACACATGAAAGCAAAACCAGTCATTCCAAAGCTTTTCATATGTTTTCTATACATACAGGCAATAGGCAACCCACCGTCAAAAAAAACATGTAATTTAACATTTTAAACTCCTCATTAAAATGCCGAAAATATAGAAACCGTAAAAGGATTGAAAACATAACATACATGCTCAAGTTGTCTATATCAGATATGTTGCTAAGCCAATCTATATCGAATCCGTGATGAACATGATTTGGAAACGCCATGGCAGTAGAACTTCCATTATTGGCTGTTATCATCTTATCATTATGCGATATATTACAGTGTGAAGAGGCAAATCCTGTTGTGCAAATTTCATTGTCAGCTTCAGAAAATCTTATTTTCCCACATAACTCCATACTTCTGCTCTCAAGAGATTTTGAAATCATACTGGAAGCATTAAAGCTGCCAACTCTTAAAGAGTTGTCCAGGTTTGTTGGGTACAACTGCTGACCATTCAAATTCTGCTCAACAAGGACTCCAAAGCTTTGCATCTGCAAAAGCAGAAGGCTGTTGAAGTCCATAAGAAGCTTCAAAAGATATATACTGCATTGTCTCCACACAGGCAAAACTCTAACTGAAATGTACATTTTTATTGGAAAGAAGACATGGCTTCAAATTTTGGGAAATAAAACTCACATTAGAAAATCCTGTGAACACAACTTGACAAACTTTTCTCAAATAAAATTTTCCTATTTTGGAGCTACCAAGAACAGATACGCATGGATACAAAGAACTGAGAATCTGTAATTTCAACACTATCAGAGTCTAGACATCCGGTATTCCATGGTCTACCATTCCAAAAATGTTGGAGATGCATTAACACATTGCAAATACAACAATGCAAAGCAAATTGACATAGATTTGACAGAAAAAAAAAAGGGAAAAAAAGTTGAAAAGCATGTGTGAGCATGTCCAACAGAATAAGACGTGCAAAAAATGTCACAATTTTATAGCATGGAAAGCCATGCTATCCTGCATACTAATGGAAGTAACTTGTTCATCTCTAATTAGATAACCATAAATAAAGGCGGCAATATAGGTCACTTACATTATGCAGTTTTGCTCCATGTTCAGTCTTGCAAATAGCATCAACATTCCTTGCAGTACAATCTCTATTCAAACCTTTAGAGCCATTAGCATCTAGTCCTCTATTAGTATTCTGAACTTCACTTTCAGAGCCACTAATATCTTTCTTGGCAGATGTGCTAATTTTATAACCAGTATCAGCTTCTTTTCTGGGATTGGATGCATATTCCAACTGTTTCTCCATGGACTTTACAGCTGCTGAATGTTTAGATTTTAAGCAATACTGAGGGGAGACCAGAACTGACCTTTTATTTAGGCATTGTCCAGCTCCGGTCACACCATCCTTTGTACAGCAATCACATGACATGTCATCAGGAGAGCTCAGCAAGTCCCCATGTTTTTTAACCAAAGAACCAGGTGTATAATTTTTATCTTGACCTTTCATTCTATCATCCGTTTTTTCAATCTGCTTTGTTTGTACGGGAGTTGAAGCATCACGTGGTCGTTTTCTCAGAATAGAGGGGGTATTTGTAAAACTTTTTGCAGCACTTTTTAGAATAGATTCAGGGCTTTTCTCATTAAAAGGAGACGTCCAAGGGTAGCAAGGAGGAGTGAAACAATTAACTGAGGACATTATCATTTGACGCACCCCAAGAGGACTATATGCTTGTTGAAAAAAGCCACAAGAATTTACAAGATCGCAATTAACAAATGGCATTTCCCAATTTGAAAGACGGGGTGGCTCATAAAACAAAGCCTCACAATTTGGATTTTGAGATGGAGTGTCAGAATTGCCAGCCTTCATGTCTAAACCAGTCTTGACATTTACATTAGATGTCAGAGATTGCACAGCTGAACCAGATATTTCACCCTCATTATCACGCTTAAAATTCTGACCAGGAGGCAAGCAGATTTGTAAGAGTTCATTACTGTGTCCAGTCTCATAAGAATCATAAATATAGTTATCAAGTGTAGCAATGGGCTTTTCAGGTGAGCAAACTGCTGTTTTATTACCAATGAGACAGGTGAGATGTGGATGAGGAGTTCTAGAACAAAGTGGTGACAATGAAGCTGAGAATGCTGGTAAACACAATGTAGTGGAATCCATAGCCACATCACTAGAGCTTGAAAACTGATTTGTGTACAAACGTGAACATGAAGATTTGTTCTCTTCATCATAGTTGTGTTCTCCCAGCTGAAAGTCCATGCTGGTAGATGCAACACAATTCATGGTAGATGCATCACAATTCGTCACATTAACAGTATTAGAAACTTCCCCAGGACTTCCAACAGAGAAATTTTTACTTGTAACAACAGAATCCAAATAATCATTCATTTGATAAGATGGCACAGTCATTGCAACTTCATGTCTTCCAACATCAGAAAATTCAGTCATTTCATTTCTTGTTACAAAAGTATCTCCATTTGGCTGAAAGCAATGTGGGTAAGAATGGTTAGTTAAATCCTTCATTTCACCAACCAAACTCTTGTGTGTTTCTTTTTGCATATCTGAATTTTCTTTGCTAAGCTGGAAGGAACTTGTAGAAGCCATCTCCATTGAACCTGATTGATTACCACTTTTAGAAACAGACTCTTGACTACATGCAAACAGCTGATCACTCACTGTTCCTGTAAAAGCTGCATCAATGGACGTTTCTGTGGCTGTACTGAACACAGGTAACATGTTTTCCTGGACTGCAGGCAAATCTGGCAGCTGGACTGGAAGCCCTGATGCCAAATATGAGTCTAGCTTCTTCTTTATTGAGCTATTCCAGTGATTTTTTATTGCATTGTCTGTCCTGATAAACATAAATACTTTGCTGAGTTAGGCAACCCTATTCAAGTACAATATAAAAACTGATAAATACACCATGATATTTGTTGCAGTCCATTATGAGTTGGCCTATTGCAATCAAATCAATAAGACCTTTACACAAGTTTCCATCACATTTTAATGAATAACATTTGAAAAAAAGCAATGTACTGAATTCAACTTTCCATTCTCGGTTCAAAGGCATCTACTAGTACTAGGATATCTTATCTTTAAATTTGTATTTCCAAACACAGAGTTAAAAATATTTGTGGCTGGTTCCACGGTAATTTGAATTATTAAAATTTAAAAGCTTAAACCTGTGAGATAACACCCAACTAAACCATTGACAGCTATGCAATCTGGAAAAACAATTAAGGAGCTTAGGGCGAGGGAAAATCTTTGAAGGGTGGAAATTTTGTGCATATATAGAATGATTGAGCAATGTTTTCCACTAAAAATAAGAAATGTATGTACCAAAATATCTTTGATAAAATGTTGAGATCTATATATCTTTGAAATAGGAAAGATTACAAGAAAGAATCCCAAATCTATTAGATTTTTTGAAAGCATTGAACCTAAATAAATAAAATTATAAGTTTTTTCAGATTACAATATAACTGTGTACAGCAAGGAGTCTTATACTGTCAAGAGTTTAAGCATATAGACTCAAAATAAACATACCAAAGCATATACATCTAGGAAATAGCTGGCCACAAAAATTGTACATTTCAACTATAAAGTTATTAACATCAGGTTTTTAATTTAGCATTCTCCGTGTTAGGATTAGGCATTCTACCACCTTGCGAAGTCTTAGCAACAATTGTAAATATGAAAAATTTCATATGTTGTGATATTGGGCCTTCTTGAAATGGGCCACTACGCATGGAGAGAATCTCAAGATTCCATGTAAGACATACTTTGACACTTGAGAAATGTGTTATGATGGGTGTAGAACAATACATATAGGAGTTATAAAGAAGATTTGAAAAGGCATCTATTTTGGGCAGTTAATTGTCAAAAAATCGCAGCCGAGTTTTTCATTGTCACGCGGCGATGTTTAGGGGAAAAGTGCTAAAACCTGCACGTTTTTCTCTGAAAAAATGGGTCAACAAAAAGTCAACCCATGAATAACTAAAAGCATAAAAAGCTAAACGTGAAATAGGGTTTTTTCATTCGTTTTTCCATTCATTTTTTTTGTCCGCGACAGTGAGGCTGCGAGTTAAACCTATGTATTTAACTCAAAATTTTGATTAATATTTGATGGAAATCTCAAATCAGTATATGTTCTACAAATTTGGTATATGTGTGTGTTTTAAGAATATTTTAAGAAATTATTTATTTTCAAATGTTCAATAAAAGTGCCGATTTATTGCCGATTTTTTCACCAAGTTTTTGGGGATTCTGAGTTTTTCAAAATTCTTGGGCCAGCCGAGTTAATTGTCGAGTCCGAGTTTTTCAACTATGAGTCAACTGTCAAACAATAGAGGTTTCACTTGCATGCATGGACGGTAACACTTTGAGTTTGAATGGTCTCTTGGCAATGAATTGGACAACCCTTTTAAAAACCAATGATTTTGGAGAAACCAAAAGTGGTTTGTAGGATGGGAAAACTCTAAAAACTCTTTAAATACATTCCTAGGCACGGCAATGTGAATTGTATTGTAAGGCTTTGCAAGTTTTGATTTTGGGGCTAACTATTGAGAAACTGCAGTGTGTTGACACAGGCTACATCATTTGTGGATTTTCTCAATTTATTGTAAGACATGTGGAAGCTAATATATTAAGATTTGCATTTGAGGTTGTATTTTTCACCCAAAAGGGTATTCTCAAGATATATTATGTTGATGTCTCTCTTCTTATCTATCTTATTTTATTCTTAGATTCTTGCTTAATTTTATTTCAGTCAAATTTGTGATTTAGATTAGTGAATTTTAGTTCATTTCATTGTTCCTCATTGAAGAATAAACACTATAAAATCAATATTTGGTATTGGAGCTTCGTTCAGCTTGATTCTATGAAGGAAGAGATGTCATTCTTTTGTTGTTTTCTTTGTTTCCAATGGGAGCATTCACCTTGGATTAAAAATCTAATCTGAAAAGAAGTCATGGCCAGCACCTCAAGGAAGGAAGAGATGTCATTCTTTTGTTGTTTTCTTTGTTTCCAATGGGAGCATTCACCTTGGATTAAAAATCTAATCTGGAAAGAAGTCATGGCCAGCACCTCAAGGAAGGAAGAGATGACATTCTTTTGTTGTTTTCTTTGTTTCCAATGGGAGCATTCACCTTGGATTAAAAATCTAATCTGAAAAGAAGTCATGGCCAGCACCTCAAGGGAAGTTGGGAAGTTTGATGAGCAAAACTTCGAGTTGTGGAAATTGGAGATGGAAGTTATCTTAGTGGAAAGAGATCAATGGATAGTGGTAACTGCTATACCAGCACTCTAACTACAGCAATGGATCAAGATGCACGTGACATACTTGACAAAAAGGCAAGAAGCGCAATCAGGTTACATATTTCTGATTCAATCTTGCTAAATGTTTGAGGTTAAAACACTACAAGGCCCTATGGAACAAAATGGTTGCATTGTATGTGTAATGCAAATATTATTTTTGACAAAGATCATTGAAATATGACAAGGGTTGATTTTGGCATGGATATCTGGGAAAAATAACATTATTTAAGATAAATGCTAGCGTGTTGGGTAATTATGATGTGGCTCCTGCACATGCAGTTGTTGAAAACTCAATGTGATGGCATCAGAGAATTGGCAATATAAAAGATATGTTTGAGGGTCAAGAAGAACTTGGGTTTGCTTCTTAAACCACAAATTTGTTTAAAGAATTTGAAATACTTTTTCAAAATTATAGAGATAGGAAGACAAAAAATTTGACAATTGACAATGGGGGCAAGTTTGTTCTAAATATTTGAATAATTTGGCAAACAAAACAGCACAATTAAACAAAAACAACTTCATATACACCACCAAAAAATGGGGTTACTAAGAAAATTAACAACCCAACGATGGAAAAAGCAAGAACAAAAAAAATGGTTTGAGGCTATTAGAACTATTTGTTGTCTAATAAACAGGTCTCCCAATTTTCCTCTTGTTGATTAGACCCCACAGGAAGTTTGGATAGGTAAAATAGCCTCTCTTGCACATCTCAGAGTTTTTGTCTATAAGCCTTTGGTTCATGTGCCTATGAAAAAGCCATAGTTATAAAACTTCGCAAGTACTTGCCAAGAATTTTTTTGGGCGAGTAATAACGAACAAAACTCACCACCAAGCAATAAAAATAACATCATAAATTTTCCAATAAATCTGACCATACTTGCGATAATAAACAATAAACTCATGATATCAGGAAAATCTCGGCTGAATTTGATGACTAATTCCTTTTTTGGGGGTTTTTGTTGGTCTTTGACAATGCTTTCTATGAGGTTTCTGGCTGCATTTAAGGCACATATTTGTAGCATTGACTGTGAAGACAGGATGCAAGGTTGGACAAATTTGGGAAAAACTCTAGAAGATAAGCGAAACTTCTCCACTAATCTCTATTTCTGGATGGATTGGGAGTGAATGTGTACAATTCATTGACCTTGCCAGTCCCCATTTCTTTTTTGCAGATGAACTGAATCTGCTGAACCTGACCTTCCACAAAATCACAAAATCAGATGATATTTTATTGTGCTTTAGTTATTTGCTAGGCTGCAAACCACCAGGGTTTCAGTTGAGATTTTAAATTATTTATATAAATATAATATAAAAAATGATTTATATGCTTATACTGGGATGTTCACGATTCGCAACTGAAAAATACTGTTAAAGGACAAACATATGATCTGAGGAATCTGAACATGAACATCAAACAAAGGAGCAATACCGAAAACCCTTAGAACCCAATGACAACTTGCTACAATGCTTGTGAAAGTAGGACTTAATTGAAACCCTCTTATTCAAACATTGAAAGCTCATCGCAAAGGACTAGAAACCCCTGTAGAAGCAAGTTTGTGAACAAATCTTTAAACCCTTGGGAAAGCATTAAAACCCTAAGCACGTGAAAATGGTTGAAAATCAATTTTATAAATAAGAAAACACTAGCTGAAGTATCTACATTCAAGCACTCTAAAAAACCTAATGATATGACTTTGAAAACTCTATGATCAAAGAAGACAAAAAGCTTCCTTAAAACTTGACGGTGCCTTGAAAAACTTTATGAAAACCTATGGAAATTGATGGCAAAATAGTCAAAAGTAAGCAAATATGGTGCCCCTCCCCAATGTGTAAATCCTACATACACAGCAGACCCTAGTGCTCAAATTATGCCCTTTAAAAAATTTCTAACTCCATCCTTTGAGTGTTCTTCAACCTAGAAAATAATGAGAATCACCTTGAATGTACATATGAAAAGAGCAACTCATAACTTGCTTTGTTTCATGGTTTATAGATTTTATGAAGGGCTAAACCACATAAACGTGCACTTCCACAGAGAATTTTCTTGGCAATGATCATGGAGGAGCACTCTTGGGAAGGTTTATGCATGTTGGATCTAGGCTTGGAGTCAAGATTAGACAAAAGAGATGACATTTTGCATTGTTGAGTTGAATTTTGGTCGACAAGCAAGGCTTTCACCAAGGCAACTTGGAACTAAGAGGTGTGAAGGCAAACCTCATGATTTTGAGAGGAACATAACTCAAGAACCATCAATGATGTGCAAAAAGAGAAGAGATCAAGATCAAGGCTCTTGCAAAGTAGTTGAGTCACTAGGAGGGCTCAAAAATGTTGGATAAGTCAGAGGTAGGACTATCATAGGACAATAAACTGTGGTAAGACAATCATGTTGGCATCACTAAGGAAAGTTGGACCTGAATTAGTTGGGATTGAAGTTGAACTTCATGGTTGCGAGTCTTCAAAGGAAGCATCCAAGGATGAGACTCAGCCCAAATGGTTCAATGCTAAGGGCTTCACCTATTTCAAGTGGGAGAAAATAAAGGGACAATGCTTCTCTCAAATGTGAGGACATCAAGCTAATTATGCCAATGTCAACATTGCCCCTAGGGACAAAGGAGAATCTCGCCAACTAAGCTTGGCAGAAGCAAAGTAATCCTACCTCATATTGGAGTGGTAAGGATGGTAAGTGGGTGAGGTTAATGGGTGGATGATGGTGAGGTTTGTGTCTTGAAAAAAGCCTAGGGATACATGGTAAAATTAGGTCTCTATGTTGGGTGCTCAAGAAGGTTGCATATGTGTGAAAGATGCAAAAGATGTTCAAGACCAATCCCATGAGGAAGGGATGAAAGTGGCTTTGAAGATATGCTCTTGATGTGAGAGCTTGTGGGTGGGCTCGTGTGTAAACCAAGAATATAGGCCAAAAGACAAGTTTGTATGGGCAACAAAGTGGTATGGAGCACTAGGGCCATTGAAGGAGTGGTTCAAAGACGTGTAGCTCAAGGAGCACTATTAGGTTGGATATGAAATCCAATGTTAGTCATATATGGTTGGGCCACGGAAAAAGAGTTCAAGGAACTTAGTAAGGAAAGCACAGATGTAGGAAGAAATCCATGAGAGCTAAGGGGATGGACAAGGCTTCCATTGGTGTTAGTATGGTTGCATGGAATGCAAAAGGTCAAGGATTTGTCACAAACTAGCTCAGGCAGTCTAGGCATCCCAAGGAACAGAAAAGAGGCTCAAAGGGTTCAAGGAATGAAGTGAGCCAACATGAGACAATAAGTACTAGGATAGTGTTGGGCCAACTCAAGAAGTGCAGCAAGGTAGAGTCAAGGATGCAAAGGATCCCCAACTAATTGTGGAGCAATGGAGCAACTCGAGGAAGGGTTGTGAGACCAAGTATGCAAAGGATCAATGCAACAAGTGTGAGTACAAGAGACTCTATCTATGCTAGATTAGAAGCTTGTCAAGGAAACCAGAAGTTGTCCTTGGGTAGATAAGTGTAAAGATTCAAGAAGTTAGTCCAAATGGAGTGGAGGACTTGGAGTTTTGCAAAGAACCCATGAAAGGGTGTAGACATTGTTGGACCGTGAAGGTTATGTAAATGGCGTAGTAGTAGTCTAGGAAAGTGGATAGGAGTCTATGGGGGACTTGGTGCACCTTACAGTGATGCCAAAGGTTCAAGGTGTAGGACAATGACCGAGTCAATGATCCAAGGAGCATCAAAGTGTAGTGTCGTAAATTGCATCCCTATGCAATTTCCTGCTCAGTAAGGGCCTATTTTTAGCATGTATGGCCTCCCGCATCCGATCCCACTTTCCCAGCTCAATTTCGTATTTAATTTTGGCTTCCTTTCTCCATATAGGACCTCAAGTCCCAATTTGAGGCCACATTGAGGCCAATTTGAAGCCAGATTTGTGATAAGAAATTGAGATTGAAGATTCATGTACAATCTGATATTGCAAAATAAGGGCTATGGAACTTGCTGTAAAAGTCTACTTGCCCAGAGATCATTGTAGGTGTTCATACTAGTGAATTACCTCTGTTTTGGCTTCCTTTAAGAGGTCAGAAAATTCTTTACTCATGCTTTGTAATCTGTTCTATACTACAGCAATATTGAATGGAATAATCAGTTTCAGTCTTATCATACACATGTGTTCTATCTTTGAAATATGAAGTCGAATAATGACATATTTCTTGCATCAAACAATAAGGCGTCAACATATAGTTCACATATCCTCAGTCTGAAAACAAAACATTAAAATCATCAAGCAAACTGTTGTTAAAATGACATGATAAAGAGTGCACTCAGTAAGGGTGCCAACTGTTCGACAAAATTCCTTCATAAGCTGTGGATGAAATAAGTGCACAAAATTGGGTTACAATTTGGGGTAGCATCTTACAGCACTTAAATGGTATTTGTTGGAATCAGGAAAAGACAAACATATTACACAAGCAGACCTTCACCATATTCCATCTAACTCAATGATTATTGGATACACCTTACATTAGTTGTATAGCCTCGTTGAGATGCATGACTAAGACTTGACTAAACAATTTTGGGTTGTAAACTCATTATCTCAATTGAGTGTAGGCATGATGACAAAAAATTGACCTAATTAGTCTTTTGGTTGTACCGTATTGCAAAATGTAGATTTGACTATTTGGAGTGGCCATTTAAAAGAATAGATTCATGAAGGATTAACCAGGAATCCAAAGGTTTGGAACTGAGAATTGTTTGGGATAGAGAGATTCCAAACAACATGATACTTTTTCTGTGTCTAGCTTGCATGATTGTCATGTGACTGTGCTATTGTGTATAGGTAATGCCAATCATATGCATCATCATTTCCTTGACAGTTCTTTCTTTTCAAGACCTTTGTGAAGTAAAGTACTACCACTCATTTAAGATTGTTAGTGAGGCATTCCATATCAGACACCATGGACACTATCATCTTGCTTCCCACATGGAGATGAATATATTGTTTTGATCATCTCTTGACAATTAGATGAGCACCCATTTGGTACTATCACTAACAATTCAGATTACTTGTATAATTATAGTGATTGTGGTTTAGAGACGATTTGAAAGATGAATTGTCATCATTGCACTGATTACCTCTTGATGCAAAACTTTCTCTAAGTTTTAGGGACAAGGGACCGAATTCCTAAATGTTTGGTTCTGTTGGGTATAGCTATATAGATTCACAACTAGAGAGAGAGAGAGAACTTTGTATATTTTTCGATATCCTGCTATCTAGGTAATATACTGAGAGACCTCAGTATCTATATCAGACAACATTTTTGTATCTGCATCCTTGTAAGTTAGACCCTGATCTAATGATAAACAGAGTTGTCTCCAATTTAGAACTATACCTCCCAGGCAAAAACTTTGCAATTTCTGCCCACTTGTTTCCATAAATTTGGTGAGAACGAATTAGTGCCAACTCCTCCTGGTGACTCCATGCATCTTTCTTTATTTCTGGATTTAGATGATTGTGCCACCTGCATTTATATTAAGTATTGATCAATTTTACTTATAGATACAGAATGTTTGTTTGAATGCTTCATAAACAGAAAGTGCAACAAAAGTTCAACAAATACAATTAAACGAACATGCTTGAGATTTAAATATGTATTGTTGTAAGTTACAGTAATAGAGAGCATAGAACAACTTAATCAAGCTATTATAAACTTAATTTGTTAGTATCTATATAAAGTTTAAACTTCATTTTCAGATCAAAATCATAGGTATACCTTAAACATATTAAAATAATATTTGAATATGAAGTTATCAATTATCATTTCATGGTATCAGAGCGGGCTAAGTTTTTTATCAAATTTTTCTTTTTAAAAAAAATTGTGGCTTTTACTTGGAATTTATTTCCAAAAGTTTTTTGAATTGATTTTTTTAAAAATATCGTGGGTTTCTCATTCTACAAATTCAAAAAAAAAAAAACTCGTATCGAGGGCTTCTTCAGAAAAAAAATTTCCCCTTTTCTTTTTTCAAAGGTTGAGGTTTTTAGATCTCTGAAAATTTCAAAGAAGATTTTGGGCGGAAGATTTTTACGAGCTGCGTCTATCAAGTGCGTCGTTTTTGTGTTGCGTCGAGAGTTGTGGGTTTTGTACGATTTTTCCACAAAAATCATGATGTTTTGTATAAGGGTTTTTGCTTTATTTTTCCAAAAAAAACAAAGTTACCAAATTCGTCCCTACAACCTCAAATTCGAAATTCGATTCGTTACTAATTCGAATTCGATTCAAATTCGTGTCAAATTCGCCAATGTTCTGAGTAATTCAGCTCAAATTCGTGAAACCGGACCCTAGACAAATTTTGCAGCGTTTTGAACGAATTTGAAAAATCGAAAACGAACCCGGAACGAATTTCCACGAATTTAGGTCGAATTTTTGGGAATTTTGATTTTGTTTGACTTTCAACGCTTTTTTTAATTGTTTTTAATTGATTTTTTCGCGTTTCACCCTAAAATGCATCGAGTTTTAACGTTTTTTGTATGAAGCGGTTTAGTATTACATTTTTTGTATGCAGCGGTTTTGTATTATTAGCATAGTAATGTATGAACTTATTTGCTGCTGCATATGTTTACATATATATATATATATATATATTTTTATTTTAATTCTTGTACAGACGAACCCAAAATGAATCGAGCCCAGCCCAAAAAAATTTTGGACGAATTTCGAACCCGAATCTCAAACCCGCATACGAACCAGAATCCGAACCGGCAACTTAAAAAAAAAATCATGGTTTTCTTTGTCGTGGGTTTTCTAATTTTTATTTCCACAAAAAATCATGGTAGGGTTTTGTGTGACTTTTTCCATAAAAATCAAGGAGGTTTTTGCATAAATTTGTCCTAAAAAATCGTGATCTTTTATTGTTCTTTTATGGGTTCTTACCATTTTTCCACAAAAACGAAGGTGTGTGATTTCAACATCGCATTGAGGGTTTGAAGATTTTTCCACAAAATCGTGGTTTTAGTTTTTTGCCTTTTTTTGTCAACAAAAATCTAAGCTTTTTAAGCTGATCTTGGTGTCTGTGGATAAAGGAAGGGATGGCTTTGTTACCCAACACCGGGTTGGAGGATTGTGGTTAACAAATGGTGGTAATCTTGGTCATATCCAAAAGTTTTGTAGAACTAGGGAGGGTCTCAACAGCAGGCTCATGTCACAGAGTACTCTAAGGTGAAGGGGGCAGCCTTCAATGTATTCATGGCCAAATTGCTTGTAGATTATGTCAAGTCTTTTGTAGGGTAGTTAGATGGATGATCATTAAGGGAGGGTATTAAAATTATATTAGAATATTGTTATAATGGTCATCTTAGTTGATATTTAGAAACTTCCTTTTATGTCTTTCGTCTTTAGTTTGTTTAGGAAGTTTCCTTTTGTATTTCTATTCTCAATCATTTCCGTTATGGAAAGATTGTCTTGTATTCTCTATTTAAGGAGCCTTTGCCTCCTTTGTTAATATCAAGTTATACTTATCAATTATCGTTTCAAAAAATTACCACAAAATTTTAAACATCAAAATCTATCAAAATTAGACATGGGGGCAACATGGTAAAAGCTTGAATCACAAGCCTGAGTTTCCAAGAATTTTACCAAAACAAATAGAAGAACCATGTCAATTTATTGAATATAAAATGCATAAGTACTAAATCAACCTCATAAAGAACAAATATCAAGATGTGGAAGTCTGTCCACATCAACCAGGAGCATGTTTGGTCTCCCACTTGGTTGCTGGCATAAAAATTTAGAATGTATCATACAGTACCCTACAAAGTGATGCAGTCAAGGATTGGGTACCCATTGAAGAGCAACCATTCCGAGCAGATCTTCAGAAATACAAGTCATTCATTTACATATGTAAAACAATCTCGTGTGAAAAATCCAGCCTCCTGAGCAATCAAACTTAAAATCTGCATATTATTTGAAGGGGTATATTTTACATAGAGATCACAAAACAGCAGGCTTCATACCAAAAAGAATTTAGACATACAAATTTTGACCCTTGCAACTGTCTAGCACAAAATAGAGGGGATATGAAAGATTATACTCAACACTAATACTTAGAACAGCAACAGCTTCAAAGAGATATTAACTACATAGAAATAAACCGCACATCAAATATCTACTACAAATATTAAAAGATCTGCTACAAATATTAATCCACACCCTTCTCATCCTACTCAAAAAATTTCCATGGATTGGAACAGCCAGAACCCCACAAATTATAATTTTATGGCAAATCCATGCCCACAAATTACAACATAATCTGCATTTTACTCTGACTCCAACTACCTATTCCCACTTCGCTTCTCTACTATCTCCTTCCTCCTAACGTGGTGTATCCTTGTTTCTTTCTTTATTCCCTCTCCTCCTCTTAGCAAATGTTTTTACTGTCCATATAAATGAGCATTTGGTTCTAAATTTAGTAAACCTCCACTAAGGACTGCCACAGCTCCTCAGAAAATGCCAAAATAATTAATAGCTGCCAAATATTATAAAACTACCCACAACTTATAAGGCAAGCCACTACCCATTGCTTCACATTATGCTGAAACTATTTAAAGAAATTAGAAGTGAAGAATATTTTCCACTAGAAAATATTTATTGTAACACATCCTCGGTATGCTCCTGCATCACAAGGAGATGGCCATATAGATTAAATCTTAACTTGAATGTCACAGAGAAGAAGAGCCCAATTCTAAACTTCCCACCTAACCCTTTATCGCAATTCTCTATTAAAGTTATAGAAAAGACCTTGAGTAGAATCAAATCCACAAACAAGAGATGCGTTCTCATTGTAATTGTGCCCATTAAATAGACATTACAAAGGGAATCCAAGTTGGCTATCTGTGAAACAACCTACAAAAGCAAACTAAAAGAAAATCTCAACAAAGTAATAATAATGCTCTTAATTTGAGAGCTAGTTTAAACAACCAACATGAAATCAATGATATATGTTTTGTTTAATCCATAGTTTATTGAACCCCCCACGTTAATAACTAAGTCAGATACAAATCCAATCATATCTATGAATATGATGAATATTATCACTACTAAGAGTTTTAGTCAGTATGGCTGAAATTTGTTCCTTTGTAGGACAATAATAAAGACATTATCAACTACCTAGTGGATGTAATGGTGATGAACTTCGATATGTTTCGCTCTAGCACGATAGACTGGATTCTTCGTCATCTTGAGAACTGCTGCTTTTCACAAAATTAATTCAGTATGGTGGGATCAAGTTGAAGATTAACCCTAATCCATCACAACCACATCACCTCACACACTGTAGTAATAGCTGCCTTATATTCTGCTTCAGTAAAAGATTAGGCAAAAGTCTGCTATAAATTGCTCGGAAATAAAATTACTCATGATCAAAGAGTAAAGATATATCCAGTTGTAGATCGGAGAGTACGAACTAATCCAGCCCAATTAGAAAATATACCCAAATGGTATGAAAATGGCATAGTGTTGATAAGGTAAGTGTTCCTTTGAAATATCAAACTAAGCTACCAGGAACTGCTAGTAAAGCTTGGGTCCTAGTAATAGTACGGTTCGGGTACTGGTACGGCTTGGGTTCTTCTTGGGTGCCCGGATTCACTGTGGGTTCTTCTTCTAGTACTGGTACACTTCGGTTACTGGTACAGTTAGGGTACAGCTTGGGTTTTTCCTAGGTGCTTAGGTTCATTGTGGGTCCTTCTATGAAGGACCCTCAGTGAACCTGAGCACCCAAGAAGTACCTGAGGGCCGTATCCAAGCAAATATACTAAAATATGTGCATGCATATGAAATAAATATGCATTACTTTTAAATTCTCATCAAATCTTTCTATGAATATACCAAGTGAATCTATGTATCAAGCCTTTAAATATTTAGAAGCAAAAAATGAAATACCCAAGCATGTGCATGATGCTTTTGATGAAGAAAATAAGAATATTAAATATCAATTGTAATTTAAATTTTCATTGTGTAATGACATTTTAAGACTTTCTTTCATTTTTGCAAATTATGAATATGATATTTGAGGTTTTTTATTTATAATTTTATTGGCAATTATGGATTTATGAGGATCACTTTTCTCTTTATACTTATAACTTTGATGTTTGAACATGTATATATAAAATTATAATACACATATATGTGTGTGTATACGGACAAACCCGTACCCATACCTAAGTAAAAAGAAAATTGTCATACCTACGTACCCATATCCTATACTATTGTGACCTTCGCACACATCTCCCCAATGCAAATGGGGGCCCCCTTTTTATGTTGAATAAGCCAAGTCTTTTTGCAGTCAGTGTCATCCCCCGACCCTTGAAATACACTGGCGATTTGTGCTTGTGATCAAAAGGATTTTAAAGGTAAAATTTGACGGTGGAAAAGGAAAAAATCTTTCAAGAGGCCTACCAGTGATGTTTTTGGTTGCAAGTTTTAGTAATTTCTATTTTTTTTATGTTTCAAAGTGACTCCGTTTGGCCTAATTTTGAGTTTGGACGAACTTTCTATTTTTAGCAGTTTCTTATTTTAGCAAGTCTGTTTTTTTGGCAACAAGTGCGCATTGACTGCAAAGGAAACAGAGAATATCCAGATCCAAGTCCAGTGATACGAACAAGGAAGCAGATGATGAAATTTTGACTAAGTCTGAAAATCCTCCTTCACCTTCAATAGTGTGCCAAGGAAAGGGGAGCGGAGAATATCAAGATCCAAGTCTGGTGATACGAACAAGGAAGCAGATGATGAAATTTTGACTGTCTGAAAATCCTCCTTCACCTTCAAAAGTGTGCCAAGGAAAGGGAATTCTCCACGTGCAAGGAATTCTTCTTCAAAGGAAAAATCCTCCACCCCCAAAATGCGCCAAGGGAAGAGAATTCTCCACGTGCAAGGAATTCTTCTTCAAAGGAAAAATCCTCCTCCACCCCAAAAATACGCCAAGGAAAGGGAATTCTCCACGTGCAAGGAATTGAAATCCCCTTTCATCCCCAAAGTGCGCCCAAGCATTAAAATTTTGTGATAAATCAAAAATTTAGTCAAGTATGGAGAAATTCTTCCTCTCCCTCTAATATGCGCTCAAGCATTCAAATGGCATGAAAAATAAAAAAATTAGCTAAGTGTGGAGAAATTCTTCCTCTCCCTCTGATATTGCAAAATTTGACTAAGGCAGTGAAGTTGAAATTTTCTCTCCAGATGTCATATGAGCCCAAGGTGGAGAAATGACATGAGGCTTGGAATTCAATGTTTAAGGTGATATTTTAATGAAATATGGCGTCTTGACAAGTTAGAGGATGAAAGACATCAGTGCAAGGAAGATCCAAGATGAAGAAATCCAGTCTAAAGGAAGTACAAGGACAACATGAGAAATCTAGTGCAAGGCATTTGAATTCCAAACATTCAAATTCTAGAATTCCAGTTCCAAACAATCCAATTCAAGGCAAATACGTTCAAGACCTCATGATTCAAAAAATTGCACTACAAGTAAAAATTGGAAGAATGCAACATCTTGAATTTCCTCCGGAAATCCACGATCAAAAGTCAGAAAGTTCAAGTGTGAAAGATTTCAAGAATGACAAGATTGTCGACAAGAGAGTCCAATCCATTTCAAGAAGGTGAAATCCCCAACAAGTCCATGGAAGGAAGAAAATGATCAAGGAGAGATAGTTTTAGAAGAGTTAAGCAAAGTTATAGCCTTGGTCACACAATGATGCAATTAGAAAATATTGCTTGTGATGAGTTACCAATTCTACATGGCACCCAATCATCTTCACGGGCCAATCAAAGGCCTTCAAGTCAATATGCCTAGATTCACTACATTTAAAGAGAAGAATAAAGAGCAAGCTATTTTGAGCGATGAGTTATTAACTACCTAGTGGGCATGTTGTTTCCTCATTAGTCTACTTTATTAGAATATTGTAATGTTTCTTTAATGGTCATCTTAGTTAGTCTTTAGTTTATTAGGTAGTTTTTATTTTCGTCTTTAGTTCACAATTGTTTCTTTTAGAAACATCATCTTTGTAAATCTATATAAGGAGCTTTCCTCTCCTCTATTTAATACAACATCGATTTACTATAACATGGTATCAGAGTGGGCCGATGGGATTTCATAAAATTTGGCAATTTTTTTTAAGAAAATTCGAGCCTCTTCTACTCTAGAATTTTTTTCCAGAAATTTGTTTTTGGATTTTTAAAATAAAAATAGTTGGAGGTATTTTATGAAAAAAAATTGGTTCATCTTCAAAGATTTTTGCTGAAAATCGCGAGCCTGGTTGAGGGTTTTGATCACGCGATTTCCAGGTTTGAGCAAAAAGTCTCTGATTTTCAAGGATTGCATGTTCTTACATGTTGCTTGCATGTACTTTTTGTGAGTTACATGTTGCTTGCATATGCTATTTACCATGTGAAGTCTCGTGTTTTGTCGCATGAAGGTTTCTCTAATGGGTTTTCATAATTTTTTCCCTTAAAAAACATTTGATGGGTTTTCATAATTTTTCCTTTAAATTTCTGATGGTCTTTCATAATTTTTTTCCCTTTAAAAAATTTATGGTGGGTTTTAATAATTGTCCCTTGAAAAATAATTATTTTGGGTTTATAATTTTTCCTCAAAAATTAAGGGTTTACTCTTGTTGGGGAGGGTTCTTTGGTTTCTAGAAAGGTTTTTGTATGTTGGTCCATGTCTCGGATTTTGTGCCAGCTATCTGTTTGGTTTTTCGATTTTATCCTCAAAAATCGTTTCTGGATTCTGTAATTCACAAAGTTGCATGGGATTCCTTTGTGGGTCTTGACCATTTTTTCCGAAAAAACGATGATTTGTAATTTTGGGTTTGGTGATTTGTTTCTCAAAAATCGTGACTTATTGCACTTTGTTTTGGGGTGTCGTGCTCTTCTACAAAAATATGAAGGGTTTGTTGATTTTTCCTCAAAATCGTGGCAACTGTTCTCAATGTGTGTCTCTGGCTACAGGGAGAGACAACTTTGTTATCCAACATCGGGTTGGACATTTTGGGATGATTTATGGTCAGAAGTTTTGCAAATTCTAGGTGGGTTAGTGGCAGACTCATCTCAGTGGCAGGAGTCAATGTCAGCGGCAGGCTCTTGTCTCTTATTGCAAAGCATTCTAAAGAAGGGGGTAGACTTCTCTATTTTTTGTGGATGGATTTTGGCTACTCTTGGTCATTGACATTCTGCAGATCCAAGGAGGGTCTCAGCAGAAGAGAATGTTCTGAAGAATTTATGCCCACAAGACATGTACAATCTTCTGCAGGGTGGTTAGACGATGACCATTAAGAGAGGGTATTAGTAAAATCGTATTAACAGATTATTATATTGAATGAATTAATTTACAATGAGCAAGGCTCATATATACAACTCTAGCAAACAAAAAATAGCAACTATCTACAAAAGGCTGCCAGTGAATCGTAACTGATTCAGAGCATTAGAAACAGAATGTTTCTAAACATGGAAACATTCTAATACCCTCCCATAATGCTCAATCTATCAACAATACCAATAGCTTCCCTGAATTTTACAAATTTATCATGACCAAGAGGCTTGGTGAAGATATCTGCGGACTGCTCTAATGTAGGCACATACAGTAACTGAATAGATTTATCTTCAACCAGCTGACGAATGTAATGACAATGAGTTTCGACATGCTTGGTTCTTTCATGGAAGACC
>MU224790.1:6171799-6194161 GCA_018584345.1 Thuja plicata
GGCTGACCCAGAAAGATCTGACAGGTATCCAGAAATGCAGACAGAAAACCCAGAGAGAAACAGAAGTCGAAATTCAAATCCGCTGGCTCAAAAATCGAGACACGGAAACCGAGGCACCCGAAAAAATCTGACACTAACCCAGTTGAGATTTCGAAAAACCCACCAGGAATCTGTAAGAAAATTTTCAAACCGATGTAGCTATTTAGGGTTTCGAAGAAAACCCTAGTCGGCTGAAGAAAACTTCAGAAAAAAAACAGATTTCTTGATATTAATGGCTGTTTGAAGAAAACAGACGTCAAAGGCTTCCACCAATGAGGTCGTTTTTTGTGTTGATGGCCGATTTGAATCTGTGCAAGCCGCGCAAGCAGTTGTCTGAGCAAGCCGTTTGCAAATCGCGCCACAGGTGGTCGTGGACGAAGACCCAGGTCGCGGACAAACACCAGTCGCGCGAGTAGTTGCAGATCAAACCACACCACAGGTAGAGGTCGTGGACGAAGCACAGCTGGAGTTCTGATACGACGGTTTCGCGAGGGCATAAAACCAGAAGAAAGCTTTTAGCAATCTCGACCCAAACAGATTCGCGATTTCAAATAACCGCGCTCTGATACCATAAAATCGTATTAACAGATTATTATATTGAATGAATTAATTTACAATGAGCAAGGCTCATATATACAACTCTAGCAAACAAAAAATAGCAACTATCTACAAAAGGCTGCCAGTGAATCGTAACTGATTCAGAGCATTAGAAACAGAATGTTTCTAAACATGGAAACATTCTAATAATTAGAATATTGTAATTTTTCTTTAATAGTCATCATAGTTAGTTTTTAGTTTATTAGGTAGTTTCTATTTTCGTCTTTAGTTCACAATTATTTCTTTTAGAAACATCATCTTTGTAAATCTATATAAGGAGCTTTCATCTCCTCTGTTTAATACAACATTGATTTACTATAACATAATTCATCCCACTTTCTTGCTAGTGGGCGTATTCTTTTCTCATTGGTCCACTTGGTTCCACTTTTCTGTGTCACGAAAGCTATTGTTAGTAAAACCCTAATTAGAGTTTTATCTTGTAATCTTGGTCCTTGATTTAAAATCAATCTTGGTCGTTCATTTGTGGAAGAAGCTTTATAAAAGGCCATTCATTCTCATTTGTAATTCATAGTTAGCTCATTAGAAGGGAAGAATTGTTGCTCCTTAGAGTAGAAGCAGAGTAGGAGGAGAAGACACTGTTGTAAGACTTCGAGAAATAAAATTTGATTTCATTGAAGATATGGTAGATTCATGTTCATTTCAACTTGTTGCATGGTATTCTTCCAATTTCTCAATTGTTAGATGAAGTGCTTTGATTTCAATGGAGACTGTAACGGTGTTTGATGAGTTTCCATGGCTCATACTTTTAGGATCTTGTTGATTATAAGTTGTAGTGTAAAGTTAGACTGAGCCCTTTTTTATGGGTGTTTAACTTCGATCATCGAATGTACATTGTTCATTATGATGGTGTTCATTATGATATGAAAAATCTTTGCATAACACTTGGAAGATTGTACTAGTTCCTATGAAGTCATCGTTGCTAAGCTTGGCCAAGCAAAACTTGGTTTATTTGGAATTCGTCCATTAGAGCACTATCTACTGATTTCACTATCCATAGGAGTAGATTTAGATCCTTCTAACCCTTTTCCCCTTTAATTTCAATTCATTTCAGTTGTGTCTGTTCAAAGGAGAAGCATCATGAGATTGCAATATTCGATGAAGAAGTTCCATCCAACATTGCAGAAGAAGTGAAGAACGATTCAAACGTAAGTCGCTTTATGTTACCAGCATACATCAAGCCAAACAAGCTCATACCCAACATAAAGTCGCAAGTTCGCAGTAGGAACCTTGGAGTCACCTCTATGATCTTCGCAATCTTAGCATACGAGGAGTCTTTGCTCAAGAGAGGATAGTGTCCTTTGGCATTTTTATTATGTGTTGGTGTCATCATAAAACATCCATCAACACGTACCCATACCCGAACCCGAATCAGCAACTTAGATATCAAAGAACACATTTTGTAGCTTCCAATGTTCTTTAGGACATGAATAGAAAAGGCAGCCTACTGCAAAACACAAGTCTAACCAAGTGTTAGTAAGATAAATCAAACTAGCCACAAGTTGACAATACACTAACTCATTAGCAAGTAGTGAATCAGAGTTAGTTGAGAACTTGAGATTTTTATCCCAATTTCCACAGTACATATATTACAACCCAAACATCTTGAACTCTTCATAACAACTCTGACATACTTATTTTTGACACAATTATAGCATCCTTAAGTCATCAAAACTCTACACCTAAAAAATAATGTAGGAGCACAAGATTAGTCATTTCAAATAGAACAAAGGACAAATTTCACATTTTGAATTGACATAGCGTTAATAAAGAATGCCAAAGGTAAGTGTTCCTTTGACATATCAAAGAACGTGTTTTGTAGCTTTCTGATGTTCTTGAGGACATGAATCTAGAAAGGCAGCTTACGGAAAAACATGTGTCTAACCAAGTAGTTGTCAGAAAAATCAAACAAACTACAAGTTAACACTACACTAAATCATTGACACGTGTTGAACCAAGGTTAGTTTAGAAATTGACAAGTTTATCCCAATTTCCATAGGAAGAGATGAATTACACACATTTTGAACTTTTCCTTAACTTTGGCAAACTTAGTTTTTGACACAAATATAGCATTCTTAAGTCGCCAAAATTCTACACCTAAACAATAATGTAAAAGCTCAAAAGGAGCCACTTCAAAAAGGAAAAAGGTCAGATTTCGCCTTTTGAATTGACTTGGCTCGACTATCAATGATGGAAAGATAATCAAAATGAACAACCAGTATCATAATGCAATCACAATTGGTTTTAATATATATATATATGGATCAAAACAACTGCTTCTAAATCTAGGAACTTGCTTAAGTTCATACAAGGAATAAACCAACCTACAAATTAAATGATATTTGCCTTGAACTTGAAAATCTTGTGGACACCATACAGACCTCCACTAAATCTATGTTCATGAAGGCAACATTGATATCCATTTAACAAGCTATCCATCTGAAGTAGAACAGAACAGTGATATAGATTACTAATCAAAAGGTTACCATCTTTGCAGTAGGGGAAAATATCTCCTTAGGGTCCAACCCTTTGTATTATGCATATCCTTCTATAACAAGCCAAGGTTTATTCTTATCCAAAAAATCTATCTAATTTACATTTGACCTTAAATAACCACTTGCAACCAATTGTCTTCTTCCCTTGAGGTACTTCAAAGAACAACCAACTCTCGTCCCACATCAAGGTCTAAAATTCCACCTCCATGGGATCCTCCCACTTAGGTTTGTCCTTCGCCTCGCCATGTATTCACCACTACCTATAAAACAATAAACATAAGAGGAGATTTAACTTGCTCACCACCTTGCGCAAATTGTTTACTCGATCATGTAGGCCTTCATTGACTTTGGCATTTCATCCTTCAATTTAGTATAATACCACATCAATCTTCATTTCTCATTCTCTTGAGATTGCTCTGAAGTATAAGTATCATGTTGTTCCTTAAGCCTTTCTTCATCGTCCCAAAAATCATAAACGTCATTGTAATGCTATCTTAGTTTCCATCATCCAAACTACACCTCTTTGATGTTCTTGACTCTATGCTTTCTTTTGGTCCTTCAATTTTCACGCCACATTTATCAGTAGCAATTTCCCATACAAGACTATTTGTAGATTTACCATCATCTCCGAAAAGGATAATCTCATCTATAGCCACATTTCTACTACTCACAATATTATTTGTATAGACACCACATAACATGTATGCCTTTGACTACTCACCATAGCCAAAAAAATATATCTTTTACTTTTTGCATCTAATTTACTTCTATTTTGCTCAGGATTTAGTGTGAAAGCAACACAACTACAAATACACAAGGCACTTACCACTATCTCATTGGCCATGCTTCCTTGGCAATGATATCCTACAACACCTTACACGAACTCTAGTTAAGGATGTAAGCAATTGTATACACAGCTTCCACCCAATAAAATATCGCCCAATAAAATATCGCACATAGGGCTGTTAAGGGGATGAGATGGGCTAATCCAACATCAAAGCAGACAGATGTGATCAAAAAATTACACTTGGAAGATGATTCCCTTGTAATTGTAGATTCGATTATAGCGGGTACAACGCAGGCGTGGCATTTACAGAAATACATTCACATTATTCAAAAGGAATTAAATTATTTTGATGATTTCAAAATCACACACATTAAGCATATGGGAAATGAGGTGGCGGATACACTTTCAAAATGGACACTTAGGTTAGCAATTGGAGAAGTTTGTTGGGAAGATTTTCAAAATCTTCAATTGGCATTTGATAATGATGAGGTACTGTCTAGCCGATGATGTCTTAATGAGGGGAATGAATGTCATCATTATTGAACGGCCTAGTAAAGTGTGCAATGGGACGGAGGAGTATGTGAGAAGCCTTAAATTTGGGTTGTTTGCATCTGGTTGTTTATGTGACGTCGACTTGTGTTTGATTTGGAGCAACGACAAAACAGATGGAGGCCAATTTTTCTTTGGTGACGACACGACAACAGCAGGCTTTTTTTGGAGAAGTGAAGAGTAGGAGGTTAAGGCTCATGCTGAAATGCAAGTCCAAAAAGGTGGTGAAGGCGACAATGGAGGTTTTGGGAAATGAATTCATTTCGGCGAGGCACACATATCACATAAACATGGATATCATTAATATGGTGTTGGCATGGGGTCTAGATTTGGCAGAAGATGCAGATATCATTAAGTGGGTGATGAGGAAATTGGTGGAGGAGGATATGCTATTGGGCCTAGAACTCATTTTTGAGTAGGCAGAACCTGGTGTAGGGTTTGATGTGTCGGAAGGAATTGAAGACCCTAAGGAAGCGGCACAATTTGGTATCGTCCCTTTGTTCGTTGGCCGAGTCGATTAAACAGAGTCAAGTATTGTGGAGAATGCAGGTGGCATGGGACTATTTGAAGAGGGTTCTCAGAGAGGATGATGAGCAGAGGCTTCAAGGGCAGAACGCGGTTGTCCAGCAGCATGTGTCGGGGCGAAGACGCACAAGGAGGACCAAGCGAGTGAGAGGAAGGCAGAATGATGTTGTCTTGGACAATGGCGGCCAGGCATAAGGATGATGAAAATGGTGTTTTTTGTCTTTTTTGTTAGGCACTAGAAACCTTGTTTAAGGGGAACAAAAATGTATTAAAATGTGAATTGTGCCTTTGAACTGTCAGCACAAGGATATGCATGTATGGGTCGGGAAAAATCTGTAAAGCCATTTTTTTGGATGGTCGAATGGGATGCTGAAAATCATGGGGGTGGTTTGGAAGTTTGAAAACCGCGCGAATGACGGTATTTTGGCTTGTTGTTAGGTGGTTTAGGCCTGGTTGGACTTTAAGGTTTTAATTTTTTGCAAATATGTAATGTACTCATCTTTTATTACTAATAAAATATACACAATTACCGATCAAAAAATATATAATATGGCACATTCTAATTGCACATCATACACCTTACCATATCCACAACTATCACGTTACTCCATTCCACAACTCCACTTCATTGTGGAGTGTGTGGAGTAGCAAATTGATTGTGCCGTTCTCGTACAAAATTCCTTGAAATAATTGGAGCAAACTCCTCTCCATTATCTAACCTCGCCAACTTGATAGGTCTATCCACTTGCTTTTCAACTAGGGCTTTGAATGCTAAGAAATAAGAGAAACATTCAGTATTTTCTTACGGTTTTCTTGGTGTTTAATCATTTTTCATTATCAGGAATTATAACATGATAGTTTTAGTTCATCTTTAGCTCATTTTTCATTGTCAAGAATTATAACGTGATAGTTTTAGTTCATCTTTAGCAAACTATCAAAATTGAAACTGCAAAGTAGTCACTCAAACACGCTCTAATTTTGGATCACTGCCAAGAAGTTTATTGGTTATATTATGTGTTCAACAACACAGTGTTGCTTACCTCAGTTTCCTGTAATTCTGCAACAGTTTGCTTCTGTCAAAATGTAGTCTTAACTATGAAAGTTGAATATAGTTTAGATACAATCTGCCAATTAGACATTATCTGATTTCCAAATCAAAATTACATTTAATTATTTAAGTCAAACACGAGTACGCCTCTAACCAGCAAGGCTAAAAAATGAACACAAGTTTTATAGCAGATATAGAAACTAAAGTACATTTTCTGAGTTATTCCTTCAATACATTGATTGACACAAAATCAGATCTGAACCTTTAGGACAACAAAACACACACACACACACACACATATAGATGGCTGCCTTCAGTAAATAGTAAATACAGATTATAAGTCAGAATTAACTTTTATTTACTGAGGGAATGCAAATAAATACCTGCATAGCCTCACAAACTAAAGTGTATACCTTTCTCGACATTGTTTTCCAATGCGGCCTGACAAAGATTGAGATATGACGGACCACTTTTTTGATCCGTGCTTCTTTACAAGTTCTACAATCTTATCATCTTCCTGATTGATAGCAATGGGCAAGAAAAAATAAGTCATAGACAATTCAGCATCCTGAAGTGTTATGACAATCTAGTTTCCTATTATCCAAGGTTCACTGCATAAAGTACCTCTTTTGTCCAAGGACCCTTGATAAGATCTGGATTAAGAACCTTTTGCCACCTATGCAAGCATTGCACGTCTGTACGATCTGGGAAAAATTCAGCTGCAGCAATATTTAATAAAAATATCAATGCTAAATGGAGGCTGACATGAATATTTGAAAAAAAACTCCAAAAGGAGATATGAAAACTTGAGCAGCTTGCACAACATACACCTTTTTTTATAAAATACATGTCACTTACAGAAAAGAACTATATATACATTCCTTAACAAATAAATTCCTTAAAAGTGAAAATTTATCTTAAATTTCTAAAATATCTTAAGATTGACTTAAGGTTAGCTCAAATTTCAGAAATTACACTTGTTGTCCATGCATATAGATGTCTAAGGATTATCAAATACAGGGTCACAAAACAGAGAAACGTGCAAAAGCTTACACACACAATAAAAGATTTTACAGACATAATTTAGATAATTTCATGGATGTAGGATTTGGAATTGAAAATTTATGCCTCATAGTAATTGTAAACATTTGATTGAAGCTCTAAGGTCACAAGCAGAAAATGTAATTAGCAACCTAATAGATCACGAGCAACTTTAAGATCAAGTTTAATTTCATTTAATTTTTAGTTGGACTAGGTATATAATAAAAGTAAAGATTGATTATTATTATTAATTCCAAGTCAGATAAGCATTTCAATATCAATATTACCTAGTTATTCTACAGAAAAAATATTACTGGTTTATTTTGGATTCCAATTTTAATTTTTACATTTTCCTCAGCTATGGCAAGACATATTTGGAGACTGCCATACTTTTTTTTCACCAATTTATTTTCTAGCAATAGGAGGTCTGGAGTGAAAGAAATACCAACAAGGATATAACATGATCTATCATCTGTATTTTTTACACAAATATCAATGACAAGAAATCTTTCTCAAAGTATTTAGCTCAATCCCTATCTCATATCACCCCACTTAAATATCAGTTGTCTAGATGACAATTCTTTATTAGAAAGAGTGTTTTGATTTCTTCAGAGACATTCACAAAGTGAATTGAAATAAGCAAGAAAGAGATACAACAGTGTACCCTAACGAATATGAAAGAATTAAGATGATAAGGCATTGGAAAATAGAGCAATACCTATTTTCTTCCAATTCTTTCCCTTGTAAGACTGAACGGCTCTCCTCAAAATCTCATCCTGAAATAAAATTCAGAGCAAACAAAAGCTAGATCAACCTTGACATCTAGAAATCACAAAAAATAGCCAAACAGCGGATGAAAGGGATGACAGAGACATTAAAAGTGACAAAGGAAGCCTTCTGCCACAAAAAGAATATATGAACATAAGTTCAGGCACTTCGTAAAACCACCCACTACACCAAATTTAGAGCCCAATTCATTATTCTAATATAGAAAATACAGTAGCTATTTAAGCATTGATCTTGAATACAATTACAAATAAGGCTCATTAAACTCCCTTGTAAAGATTTTAAAATGAAATGCAGTTCAAGTTTGCAAATATATTATGAGGCTGAAGCTTTGACAAAACTTATTCAATTAGGGACAACAAACGTCATGCATTCAATCCTGCAATTTCATGGCCTATAATGCAAACTCCACAACAATGAAAATACATTAAAATGATTTCATAACACATTTTGCGAACTACCTCTTCTGGTGTCCAGCCCCCCTTAGATGAACGCCTTGTAGGACCGCTTGTCCGTCTAGCAAGTCAAAAATTCAATTTGTTTAGAATTTATGCCCATAAAAGTTCTGTTACATGCCTATTAAGAGCCAAAATATTATGCCTAGTTATAAAAGGACATTTTAACCTGCCTTTTGAACTAGTTATCATGTTGCTAATTTTGATAAACTTGAGAAGAGATGAATAAAAGTATTTAAAATATGCTGAATTATTCTATATTTAAAAATATAATCAATCAAAATTTTACTGTAACAATTACAAATGCTAAATTATAAAAGTAAGAATTATGTCTCCTCAACAAATTATAAGCAATGTCTTTCTTTTCAGGACAACAACCCGAGATAGGCCAACTTGACATGCCAGATTTTACACTTTATCAAAACCACCAAGAACAATAAAAGTGTTTGGAATGTGCTGAATTATTTTATTTTCAAAAATGTAATCAATCAAAATTTTACTATGTCAATTACAAATACTAAATTACAAAGGTAAGAATCGTGTCTCCTCTACAAAATGATATGCAATGTGTTTCTTTTCAGGACAAACTACCCAAGATAGGCCATGTTACATTTTATACCATATTATGCCAACGTGAAAAACAAAACTATAAGAATAGTTCTTTTACAATTTAATTTCATTCCCTTATGATGAATCCAATGGTGTGGCTCAAAACATTGGAAATGGAGAAAAAAAATTGACATGGGTATATTCAGAATAACTACTAAAATAAAGCACTGAAAACACAACCTCAAAATCTTAATATAATTTAATCTAGAAGCCATAGTAACAAATTTGTAATTTTCTTTCTTATTCAAAAATTCTGGACAGACTACACATCAAAGTAGTTGACCTCAAAAAAATTTAGGCCTTTGTGCAAAACAATCTATATGCCTAGTGTAGGTAAAATTAAATCAAATTACAAATGAAGAGAGATAAGGTGGTGGACGTGTCCACAGGTATATTCAGAATTACTCCTTTGCATACCTTAACAAAGTAATGAATATATATTTCTTACAAAAGGAAAATTTATGTGAACAAGTTGAAGCTCACTAACTTAACACAAGGAAAAGATTAGTCCCAAATTAAAGAAGAGGGCCTGTGGATTCATGAGTTCTCATTAATATTATTGGCAGTCTCTTATAACTAATTAGTTGATGTGACCGTGCCAAAATCATAGTGGCGTAGAGTCCATGAGATCCTGCACGATAGAGAGAAAGAAAAGGCAAGGTGGGAAGAGCTGGACCCACTCTTTTCTATTCTTCCTATGAGCTCCGACCCTTAACAATGCAAAGAATCTACTTTGTTTCCTGTTTCACAGTAATCGTACACATAGAATGCCAAGATGCCAGTATAATTTATCTGTTTTTATAAGGGAGAGGGTCTACATAATATTGCACAAAGAAATTTTCAAGCCAGTCTTCTATTTCAGTTTGTAATTATGAATAAATGCATGTGGGTTTTTCGCCGATGAGGCCATGCACTGGGGACTTTCTGCAACCTCAATGCCCTGTTGTTTCTAGATAATGGAAGGAAGCTAAAGGTGTGGTAAACTCTTCGTTAAAATTTGCTCAAATTTTAGCCAGATTCTAATCTCCAGTTTTAGAAATATGGTTGTGCAGCTGGAAGAATCTTTTTAAGGGAAAAACTTGCACGGATGAGGAAATGTCTACCATAATGCTATATGATGTCCCTTTCTTTCTCAGTAATTGTTCCAAGTTTTAGTCAAGACAATGCTTTGAGCATGATTCAAGAACTTCATGCTAAACAATTTTAATAGAATCAGTCCTTACCATTCTCCCTAATTCCCAATGACAAGTTCCAGGTAGATGTGCATTATGACCATTTTAAAATGCTGTAATTCTTGTATTCTAGCTGTATACACATGTTTTCATTGACACGTCCCTTAAGTAAATAAGAGTGACATGTGATCCTAATTGGCTTTCATCTCCATACATGTCAGGTCACTTATCAAAAGGTATACTTAGCAAGGAAAAGATTAAATCAAATAATATTACATCATACAAATCAAAATCATCAAGGGTATGTAACTGGTTTGGGTGCTGAGCACCCATAGAGATTCAGAGAATAAATGCTGGAGATGAGTATAGAAGGAAAAAGATTCACAAGAAAAGAGTTAAAAACCATAGGCAATGGATGTATAAGAATGAAGTCACAACTCAGTATTTCCAAGTTCAAAGGTTTGATTTCTAACAGTTCAAACTCAAAGGTAATGCAAGCTCAACCCAATTTAGGAAAAACACGCAACTATGCTTTGAACTCAGTAATCTCACAATTATATAAACTCTTATCTGTTGTTACTTGTACTTTTTTAGTTTGAGTTGGTCAGGCTCAAGGCTTAACCAATTTCTTGCACTTTGTTAAGAACGATTTAACATTCATCTATCACCAGCGAGAATCCAATGGTCATGTCCACTTCTGTGCAAATCCACTTGTATTAAGCTTTGCAAAAACAGCTACAGAAACATTTCATAAGTAGATACACTTAGAGACATCTCTAGAGACTCCACAAGTTGATCATCCATTTTTCAAGGATCCAAGAATCAGGCAGTTTACATTTAAATTTGTAGATAGCTGCAAGTTCTGAAAAAGAATGGAAGCCTGAGTTTAACTTCTGTACCCTGAGCAGCTGATATAGCAGATGCAGATCCTCCAATGTATTTTTTCTATAACTGATCTGTGAGATGACAACTGTGAGAATATTGTCTGAAAATTGCATAACTTCTCTTAAGAGACACAAAACAATACTTCATTTGGGAGTGCCTAAAATATGCTGCATCAAAGCTTGTGAAAACATTTCTGAACAGAAAGACTGTGCTTGTTTGATTTACTTGATTAATAAGGGCTCTCAACAGATCTAAAAGGAGCACTCACATACTCTTTCTGGAAGCAACCAAAACTTTGAGAGACAAATATCAATAGCTCTTTACTGTCATTAACAGGGAGGAAGAATGTCATATCAAAATTCAAGGATTGTTTGGATGAATATGAGAAAGAAGACTACATTTAACTTCTTAAAGGAAATTGTTTTTGTCTCAATCCTGTAAGATAGAGAGTAATGTTCAAAGTTGCAGCCTATGATTTAATTTGAGTGACTGATTAGCAGAATCCTTCTCAAACTTTTAGATGTCCTTAATCAAAATTTTCAAGTGTATAATAGGTACTTTTGTGCTCCATTATGAGCAGATTCAAATAAATTCTCTTGGAGCATAAGGAATACAAGGGCTCATCCACAGAGGAAGTTGGCAATGTACAGACCAGACCGTAACATCAAAAAGTAATGTAGTAAAAACAGAATAGCATTGGCAAAGAGTAATCTGTGTTCATGTCCATCAGGGCCTCAGCAGACTTCTACAGATGAAAATCATAAAACTAAACCTTCTCAACAATAATGAGAACTGTATTTGTTAAAGTTTAAACATTGAACACATATTCAAATGACACTTCACAGAAAAGACCACTCTAAACAAGTACCAACCTACCTAAATGAAGATAATATTTTATAAGAATTACACATCAAATGTGACTCCAAGTGCAACAATCACTCACTAAGAAAACTATTATGAAATAGTAAAACTGTTAATAATACATAGCACGAACTGGTATTCCATCCCAGCCAACAATCTTCCCAGTCAAGAGTCCCCTAACCCTAAGTATCTCAGCAAAAAAAAAGATTATGGTAGTACAACATATGTTGAGGAATTAAAAGATCATGGGCAAAAGCCAGATTAAAGGTTTCTACTTCAACTGCTTATTCTCTTCTTTTCTTTTTGCTCTTTGTTTATCGCAGTTGGTTTTCAGAAATGAGCTGTAATTAGCTTGTAAAGATATTTTGATAACTGCAATAGAACAGAGATGCTTCAGCCACGTAATAAAGATGTATTATTCCAGCTAAGTTGTATGACAGATATTTTACTATTTTTCCAAACAGTGCAGGATGAGTTAAAACAATACTATAGAAACAAAATGCAGATTTTAAAATATTTATTACAACTGTTTTAAAGGCCAAATTTTTTTAAATAACCTGAGAGTTGACCAATTTGATGACTTTATAAAGAATCTTGACTTGGGTCCCACCATTTCACAGATGCTTATGTCACATCACTAAACAAAGGAACATTAGACAAGCCATTGATTTTTAATCTGGATAAGTTAGTCGATTGGCCTGCTCCCCAAAGACGCATTTGAACTTTCCGGTGATAAAAGATAAAATGCTTAACCCCATATAACTTTTTGACTGAGGAGAACCCAACCATTAAAAACCATGAGAACATTGGCAAGACTTGACTCGTGATTGATGCCTGACGACAAAAGTCTCATAAACCAGTGAAACTATACAAACGTGCAATCTAACATTAGTACAGACTCAGATATTCTACCATTTCATTCAAAAGACTCAATTTATGCATCCTCTGAATTAGCCCAAGTTCAAACAACCGATATCTTTATAAATTGAACCCACTTGAAGCTTCATGATGAAAATGTACCAACACAAAAGTTAAAAACATGACATTTGATTGCTGCATCTAATTCAGCAATTCCATAGAGAATCATATAGAGCAATTATGGGTAAATTATTACTCCTTGATTTCTGAAGACATCTATTACTGGGTGAACATTGTATAAATATGGTTTTAGTGCTGAAAATGCAAGTATCCACTGTAAAGCGGCAGGCCAAACTTTTGTCAACAATTTTGCACCTAAGGCTTGTTTAGGTATACTAAAACATGTAGGTTTTTTTCACTTGTTTATTACAATTTCATTTTATCCTTGTTCTTTTTATGTTAAGAAACTAAAAGATTAACAATTCAATTTTCAATACAAACTCAAACTTATAGTCAGCTATCTGAATCATATATAAGAAGATATGAACGATACAACGCATTTTTCTAGTTAAGTCAAAAACATTATAATTTGTGGGCCACGTCCCAGAAAAGTGGGTGCTTCCTCAACTTGACATACATATTCTATCAGAACATTTTGGCCACAAACATCTACAGAAAATTTTGTTTTTTCATCTCCCAATTTCCTTTTGGAAACCAAAAATACAAAAAATTGAAGCTTCCCTTTTTCTGATGAAAAGAAATGCTCCACCATTCATGATACAGGGAGCTTTCATCCTTCTTAATAGCTAACACATTTGCAAGTAACAAGATCACACAAAATTGCATAAAAACCACTAGTATTGGTATAGTCTTAGTGGCAATGAACAATGACACTTCTACTCGGTCAAATATTGATGCAACTTAATATTTTCTACAAAATCCGTTAATATTTTTTATTACATTTAATATGGATAATTATTATCTGGCAGAGAACAGCTATTTTAAATGCCCACTAAAATTATGGACCTCTCAAACCGTGTAATCATCTCTTCATGATATTGAAATAAAGTTCACAACTGCGGACTTCCTTTATTAAACTTCCAAATATGATAAATTTCTCTGTTGTGAGTCATTACTGCAGTGCCACATTCTCTCCACTCCCATCCTAACAATACATGTAGGGCAGGGTAATAGTGGATGCTACCAAACCTCATATCTTATTGCATGTAAGGAGGTTACTGGAGTCGTATAATGTTGGGTGTAGGGAATCCCATAGTGTATGCCACTGCACCTCATATCTTATTGTATGTAGGTAAGTCACTGTCGCAGTACTTGTATGATGTCTTGTGTAGCTACCACAAGCAGTACTTATATGCTGTTGTATGTAGGCCATCCAGGTCATATCTTGTTTCAATTCATCACAATTTCTGGAAGCTTGATGCAGATGACTTAATATTTCGCCCCTTCTTCCACTTAGAAGCCTTTTCCAGATAATCCACAAATTTTATACACTCCTATTTATTTTCCGGGTTGACAAATTATTAAGGGAAACTATGATTTAGTGACTTTAGCTTGTGGAGTCTGCATTGACTCTTGATCGTCAATTCATTATTTTTCAATTGGGTATTGCATTTATGAACAGAAATATGAAGAATGAAAGTTCGTGTTCAAGAAAATGCAGTTAAAGCATTGCCATTCTGACATGTTACTCTTCATTGTCATATGTTTTACTGGGATTAATTTCATAATTATTAGATTTAATATAGATAATCATTGTTTTGGCAGAGAACAGCTATTTCAAATGCCCATAGAATTATGGGCCTCTCAAACCATGTAATCATCTCTTCATGATATTGAAAACAAGTTCACAACTGCGAACTTTTCTTATTAAACTTCCAAAAATGATAAATTTCTCTGTTGAGTCATTACTGCAGTGCCGCATTCTCTCCACTCCCATCCTAAAAATACATGCAGGGCAGTGCCATAGTGAATGCTACCACATCTCATATCTTATTTCATGTAAGGAGGTCGCCAGGTCAGTTCTTGTATAATGTTGGGTGTAGGGAATCCCATAGTGTATGACACTGCAGCTCATATCTTATCGTATGTAGAAAAGCCACTGTGGCAGTACTTGTATGATGTTGTGTGTAGCTACCACACGCACTTCTTGTATGTTGTTGTATGCAGGCCATCCTGGTCATATCTTGTTTCGTTTCATCAAAATTTCCGGGCTTGTTTGTGGATAACTTATTATTTCAACCCCTCTTCCACTTAGAAGCCTTTTTCCAGATAATCCACAGATTTTATGCACTAATATTTGTTTTCCTGGTTGGCAAATTGTTAAGGGAAACTATGATTTAGTGACTTTAGCTTGTGGCTTCACACAATAGTCTGCATTGACTCTTGATCGTCGATTCACTAATTTCCAATTAGTTATTGCATTTTATGAACAGAACTATAAATAAAGAAAGTCCTGATTCGAGATAATGCAGTTAAAGCCTTGTCATTCTGACATTTTAATTTTCATTGTTATACGATGTTTTACTGGGATTAAATTTCATAATCTTGAGTCAGTCTTCATGAGCTCATATGTCATGAAGCCATCTTAACCGTGCGTTTTCCCAATCGACATGATTATGTTCAATTTACTGTTTCTTTAAAGTTTGAGCTACAAAAGTGCAACAGAGCTTATATCTTGTTTCTGCCATTTTTAGGAATCCGTCATTTGCTAGCATTTAAATAAGAATGATCAACTCACCCGTGCACAGGAGGCAATTTATCGAGTGCAGTGCTGTCGCCGCTGTCTGAGAGGGAAAGAGAGGAGGTAGAGGCTCCATTTCCCCGTTTAGTTTTGGCAGTGGCGCCGGCCATTTCCTCTTCCTGTGTCCCACTGCAAGCTCCTACATTATCTAATCTCAGATCCACTTCAAGCCTTCCAAAGATTTGTTTTGAGGGTGCTGCGCGCACACATAAGAGCCCCGACTTTAAGCTAGCGCAAAGTACCCAACCCTAGATTAGAGCAGGCAGCTCTACACCTCGGGAGGCCACTCTAAATAGCGGAAATTGTTACAGAGCAAAACAAATTGGCATAGAAATGACAGGTTCAGGGCGCTGCTAGGTCTTCCCTATGGATCGATCTGCGAGCATTGAGAAACCAATCCATCAAGAATGTAATGTGATCATCTTTTGGCAATACAGCTGCGAAAGAAGCTTGTCCGCTTGAATGCTGTGCTCCTTTGGCCCCGTCGTGGAGGACGTATGGGCTTGTGATTCAGCTGGAGTAGTAAGCCTTTATGTGTCCATGTCACTCCAGTCTCCGGCTGCTGCAGCTTTAACGGAACGGGGCGTAACGGATGGAGAGAAGGGCTTTGAAGTTTGTATTGAAAATTGAGAATGTCTCTCGTTCCGTTAGTCCCTACTCCGTTCTCCCAAAAGTTTGAACCTCAAACTTCAAACGGCACTCTTTGACCTGGATTCCATGGCCGACCGCCCATTGCTGCTGACTCATCACTACGTACATGGATCTATATTTCTTCAATTATTGGAATTTGTATCTATATTTGTTAAATTATTGCAGTTTCTCTCTATACAAATTGCATGCCTCTTTTTTTGAATTTTTAAACTTAATTCATAGTATTCTTATATTACATCTTTGATAATATTTATTCTTAGAGATGGGTGATGTTTTTATATTCATTTAATTTATTATTCGAAATTAAAAGTGTAAAGAGTGAATTTCGTTCAAATTAAATATTATCTTGAATTTTGTATTTTAAATTCAAATTCAAATTGAGTATCAGTGATTTTCTTTTTCTAATCATTGTGAATTAATTTAGCATATATTTGTGTTGATTTTTGTGTCATTTAGTTAATTGTATTAAAAAGCATACATTAACTTATTTGATATTAGGATTGAAATTATCTAGAACAGCTAGGAATTATTAAAGAGCAAAAGCATCATGGCAACATCAATACTCTGGTACATCAACATATATCATCGTGGCTTCATTGCACAATTGCTTATTGTCTTTGATCCTTGTTTCAAGGAGGTTGAATCAATACAAATAGGGGCCTAGTTGAGGAGAATGTGACTTTCACAAGTTAGCAAATTATTCAGAAGTGTTTATGAACACCATGGATCCTTACTTGTATTTAGACATCAAAAGATTGATTAAAGCACATTATAATATGTCAATTTCTACTTATTCAACCCCACAAATTATAATGTATATGTATTTAGAAATCAAGTTCGCACCCACATGGATGAACTATAGTAAAATACATTCAATTGGTAGATTCTACGACACTAATTTATGCAAGACATAACAATTCAATACAATAATGAATCGATTTGTATCATCTTCAGCTTCAATTTTCCATCTTCAAAATCTAACTAAATAACACATTTAAATTCATTTATTTTACCATATATTATTTATAATGTTAGCTCAATTATCTACATTAGTTTAGTTTTTCTTTATTTATTTATTTATTTAGCCTAGATATTTTTATAAGGCATGTGTTTTTTTGTATTTTTTTTTAGAATAGTTCGTTCTCTTTGGTTGAGAGCCAAGGACTGAGGGGTTTCCATTCTGCCAAATTCGCCCGGGGCACGATCTCGGCATCATCCTTTATCAGATGTCTTTACGAGATTTGAACCTTGGTGGGCTCAATGAGAACCATTGAACTTCACCAGTCGACCAATTCACAATTGACAAGGCGTGTATTTTACTTTATAGTGCTAAAAATTTTGCACGTTGGGAAAGAAACTATTACATGTTATTTAATGGGGTTGATTTTTTTTATTTTTTCAAAAGTCTTTATGTATTTGAGTTTATTTGAAAGAAACTTTCAATTTCTATTGGACATCGATTTGTTTAACAATCCACGAGACTAAGAAGGGTGGAGGAGGTGGGGAGAATTAGTCTTGAGAAAATACTTAAAACTTTTTTCAATCAAAATTTCTCATCAATTAACTTTAACCAACTTAATATCAAAGAAAGATTAAGCAATGAACAACATAAACATGAACACCAGACTTTTACGTAGAAAAAACAATGAGGGAATAAACATAGTGAGAATAACTCACTATATGAATAATTGAATATAACATTGTTTTAGGCTTAAGGAAAAGGTAGCTCAATGCTCCTAATTTGACTTGTGTGTTGAGGTGCACAATATTGGGACAAGATACAAGTGACTTGCAAGCTGAAACACATGATCCCAAGGCAAGATACAAAAAGGAATTGTAGGATGAAGCTCACTACTTCAAGGCAAGATACAGATCTGCACAATTCAACCAAAAGGACTCAATGTCATCTAGCAGTAACAAAACTAATGAATAGAAATGAACAGATTTCCAAAACATGAAATTTTCCTTGAACCATCGTGTCAATACACCAACTTCATGGAAAACACGTTACACACATCTATTGTCTCAAACTTTAATACACTAAATGATATGATCATCAAAGTGCATCACAAATTGATCTTCGTGTTTATTCTTCAACATGTATACTTCTACATAAATTCACATTCAATCCACACATCAGCACACTGAAATAATCTCCAATATATAGCAACTTATCCATCAAAACCCTCAACTAAGTCAACCAAGAACAAAACATACATAATTCAAATAAGTTGGTCGCCAAATACAACTGTGGTAATTATGGCCCACTCTAAGAGATAAAGGGGACCCAAATACATCATAACACATCTTCCTAACTAGCTCCAAATGAATCACATACAACAACACTGTTGGATTACTGAGAGGGGAGTGAATTTGAAAACTATGATACTTTAAGCTCTAAAACTTAACTTTGATTCAACTCGATAGGATAAACAACAACAACAACCGAATCACCAAATAACTTCAATAACTCAAACAGTAACTTGCATAAATAGTAAATATCATTCACATGAAACATTCAACACATTTAACACCATATTTAACGAGGAAACCCAATTTGGGAAAAATCTTTGTGGGAATTGTCACCCACAAATGAAAATACTCTTCTGAAGTATGATCAGTTAAAATCCAATCATTTTAAAGATTACAATACACATTTTTATATGTGACCGTGTTAGGGGATTTACCTAAAACCCATTAAGATCTTCACCCTGTTATGAGTGGCCTGGTTAGAGGGCTTTAAACACTCTTTTAGAATGTCACCTTTCTCAAGGATTTTATAATAAGACTGTTAAGTTCACTCAGTTAAGAGATTTCTCCAGTTACAAATGCAAATGAACAACAGTGTATAAAATGATCTGTGAAACTGCAACTACCACTTGCTTGATCAGATCTCTTATGCACTCTCTAACTATGGCATCAACACTTCATCAACCTCTGCTTTAGACTCAGATTTACACCTCTTTGTTCTTCACTACTTCACTTGGTAGTGCTTCAACTTGACAGCCCCTTATTATTCAAATTCATCCTTTAAATAAACTCTGTTTTTGCGGCTTAATCTCCTTGATTAGGTTTTCCTTCCATCACGCTCAGTCATTAGATTGAACTGATTCAATGAACTTGAAATTCGGTTAACCACTTCAGTATCACCTTGGAACTTGCACTTTTCTTGGAAGTAAAACCTAAACACTTTTGTTGCTTAATCTATACCATAGATCTCTTCCTTGAATTTTCTTGTGCATAGATCTTGTAACCAACTTCTTCTTAATTCTTGGAATCTTCCAGATCATTGTGGCTCACCATTACATGTAGTATTATCCTTGTTTCTAACATTTGTTCTGCTCTACAACTAACTCTCGGTTTGGTTTCTAACATGCATTGCTCGGTGCTTCAATGTCTGAGTGTCTTGACCGACTTACATAACCCTTTATAGACAAACTTCTTTATACTCAGTAACTTAACTCTTTAGTCTTACCGACTTGCCCAATCTACTTTACCAACTTGATAAAGTAGAAACCAATTATCTCAAGATGAACTTATCATTATCTAATCTTTATTAACTTGCCCGATTAAATCAACTCTGAAAGATATGGCAATTCAATATGATCCAGAAATCAATTGCTTGACATCAATGATAAAATAACAACTGATCAAATTCTTTCTACAATCTTGTATACCTCCTGTCTCGATCTTCATCATCATCTCCATCAATTGAGTAACAAACACATCCTCCAAACTTGACATCAAATGTAACATGTAGATAAATAATGTAACACATAATCAGTCGACCCAAAAACATCATCCAATGCAAATAACTCATTGTAGGTCTTCAAACATCATGGTAAGACTCATAAAAATATATTATCTCATCCTCCAATGTAAGTTCAAACCAAAGGAATTTAATCCAAACAAGATAACCAACATAAACTACAATGTTGATAAATAGAACATCACAACCTCTCTTATGGATAAAACCAACTCCTTAAAAACTAAATTGAGATACTGAAAAACTATTTTGAACATGTCCTCCAAAATACACAACCAGAAATGACACTGTAGAGGAATGTAGAGCATTCTTCAGACTAATCCTAATAGACAACCACACTATCAGCAAATTGCACATACCAACCACACCAACTGAATAATTGAGGACCTAAATAATATAGGAGTGCAACAACCATAGAATATAGACATTATATCCAGAACCACAAGCCATTATCATCAAATGCAAAGGAATGTGGAGCATTCTCCCATATAGAAGTTTCAAATATGATTTCTTGTATATTCTAACTTCTAATATTGTCACCTTCCAAAAGCAACATATACTCACTTCAAATCATTACTAAAGATCATATGAACATCTGAAAACTTTTTTTTGAACCTCCACACACATCACATTGACAATTATGACAACATTAAACTCGTATTGCTAACAATCTCTTCCTTTCTCATCGATGACAACACCCACAATAATCACAATCAACACACAAATCACTATAGTAATACTCCCCTCCTTTGTCATCAACATAAATAAGCTTGACATCAATGATAACACTATACAATATTTACATGTTGCCAACAATATCTCCCTTTGTCATTGATGGAAACACTTGTACCACCTCAACTTATTCACCCCATGACATCAAGTACTAATGGCACAAAAAAACAATTCCCCTTGCGGGTCTGTTTCTTACATCTCTCTCAACTTTTATCATGGATATATCTTTCTTCCAAACTTATGCAACACTTTCCTGCAACAAGGAAACCACAAACTTAATAGCCCCCCTAAGAGAAACCACCACATCAATCCAAGAGACAAAATATAGACTTTGAATCTTCCCCTAGAAAGATGCACCATTTTATGCATCTAGATAGAAGTAGGAGGGGAAATAACCCCTTACTCTTTTTCCCAAAGATACACAAACGTATCCTTGGCAATGCCTTGGTGAAAATATTTGCAATCTGGTCCTTTGCAGGCACATACTCTAATATAACTTCCTTCTCTAAAACCTTCTCGCTTAATAAATTATATTGGATAGAGATGTGTTTAGTCCTTGAATGCATCATCAGGTTCTTTGAAATATTAATTGTACTTATATTATCACACATAATTAGAATAGGCTCACCATACATCACCTTGATATCTCTTAGAGGCTAATTCATTGACATCACTTGAGTACTAAATGCTACAACAATATACTCTTCTTTTATCATTGATAATGATAATGAATCTTGCTTCTTACTTACCTAAGAGACTAGTCTATCTCCCAATAAAAATGCATCACCACTCACACTTCTTTTGTCATCAGCACATCTGGCCCAATCAACATTTGTATAAGCCCTAAAAGAGAAATCATCACAAGAGAAAATATGAACACTTATTTCAAAACCTCTACCAACATCAAGTTGACATCAATGACAATACTAAATATTGCTAACAATCTCCCCCTTTTTCGTTGATGGCAGCACCAATGACAAGCACAATCAATGCACAACTTCCTCTTAGGAACTTATTCTTCCCTCGGATCCTTTGGGAGCTTATCTTAGATGTCATCTAGATGCATATCAAAAGTAATCATATGCAGAATGATAACCTTTTCTATGTTTTCATTATCCATCGAAGGTGCATCCACATATAAATTTGTAGTTACCTCCAAATAATCATGTTGTCCAATAGTATTTACCAAACTATCCAAGTCAAGGGGTTGATATGCAGTATGAACCAAAGGTGAATCAACTATTTTTTCTTCTTCTTGTTTCCTTTCTCCATCTCTTTCTCCTTTTCTACAAAATAATCTATTGGAGAGACCAAATGGACTTCTTCTTTCTGACAAGAGGCTCTACATCCTTTTCTTCCTCTTCCTTTTCTTCTTCTTCTTATGCTCTCTTTGTCCTCTTCTTTATGAAAAATTTTTATTTTTATTTTTCCTCATCACTGGTGTTAACCTAGTATTTAATAATCACTTATTTCATAACAAACTTCTCCCATATATCTTTGTGGATAGGCCTTTGGTTGTTCTTGTTGTCAATCAGGATTGCGCCACTAGCTTGATATGGTATCTAGCTATCCTGTTGAAACATGGAAACGTTCCCGTTGTTGGGGTTGAGAACAAATCTCCGGATTCTAGGCCGGTTCCTCTTAGGTTTGGAATATCACTTGCACAAAAATGTTGTATATATGGAAAAGGGGAAAGAAATAACCTAATGGACCCTAAAACTATGAAG
>MU224790.1:6211164-6245103 GCA_018584345.1 Thuja plicata
GGATGTGTGGCTTCGTATGAATTTCTCATTTGTACATCTTTGAAAAAATACTTTTCATTCATGTCTGAAATGCAAGCAATTACTTTTATTATCTGTTGAGCTCAAAAAATCTGAATATTGTTTTACTAAAAAATGAAACAAATGCACCTTAAGTTTGTTGTCTGATATTTACAATTCTGTAGCTATACATAACTTTCTTTCTCTAAATTTTTAGCATTCTGAAATTCCAAACAATAACTCTTAAAATTCAAACTTGAACAGAAAACATTTGTTAGTTAATCGGTTTAGTGTGAACTAAAATGATAACAGTTCTTCTCAATAGAATTTGACTTTACAAGGGTTCTGAAGGAACCTATCTTCATCACACGTGGGGGAATAAAAGCAGACCTAGTTATTCTTCTTTAAGGATGTCCAAAACGTCCTTCTTTGAGAGGTGGTAGACCAAAAGCTTCTAAAACCAAGGACAAGTTCACTTTCTTGAATAGATTATCAATCCTCTTCTGATGGCCTTTCTCTATTTTCTTCCTAATCGTTTGGTTTATTAGTTCCTTTTCTATTCCAAACATTTCTTCACTTGGATCCACTGGAAATTGCAACAATACTCTTGTGTTGTTCTCCACATCATCAACAATGACCTCATAAGGGAGATTTGATAACCAAGTGATGCTTGGTTCAAATTCCTCAATAAAGAAATGGTACGTGTCCACCAAGAAGGTTACCTCATTCTTATACTTCCAAACCAATTTATTATAGAACATTTCCCCATCTTTCATCTATTCTTGTAAGTTCTTGAAAAATCCCCTATTTAAGGTATTATATGCACAAATATCCTTCTTAAAACCTCTAATATGTTCCTTAATTGGAAACGCAATAGTATTGAACTTACTCCAAATATTTTTCCTTACACTTGGTAACTCATTCAAAAATAAAAATGCTAAACTGAAAATGAGAGACCCAAACCTAAATGGATATTTGGAATTCTTTTCTCTGTTAGGATTTTCCAATAGTTTTAGCCTAAGTGCTTGAAAAAATCACAACTTTATTTTTCAACCATCATCAAATATGTCACATGGATGGCAATAGTAATCGCAGAGCCCTCTCATTTATAATAGTAAATATGGTATTGTATAGTCTGAAAATGGAAGCACTTCCAGTGTGGACTGGTTTAGCCTTCTGAGTAAGTGGTTTGGGGTCATGTCAAGTGCCTTGAATAGCTCTCTGACTTGGATCTGGCTTTCCCCCTGTTCTACCTCATTTCCCACTTTTCTCTGGTCTGTTTTTGGCATCCTAAACTACAAACCTGAGATTTTGACCTCAGGGTCAAAATCAACCTTTCTGGGTCAAGGTTGACCTCAACCTTGACCTAGGTTAGAATCGACCTTGATTCTGACCCAAGGTCCAGATTTTAAGTTTCCAAAATTTCCTGATGTCGGGCTTCGAAAAAGTTCATTTCCCGCTTCTAGATCGGTTGTTTTGGGTTCTGAAATGATGACTCTTAAATTATATTTAATATAGGTCCCCTTCTAGGGATATAGGTCTAATTGGAATTTAATTCTCCTATGTAGGCCTCGCTAGAAGATCATGCCCTAGATTTGTATATAAGGAAGCTTTCTCCTCTCATTTTCTCTAACCATCTAAGACTTGAGGAAGTAAAATCTAAGTGTGAAGGACAAGCTAAGAATAATGATTTGAAGCAAGCTAAATATCTATTGAAGCATTCATCTACTCTCAAGTATCCAAGCACTTTCAAGAACTCACTTCATCAATGAGATTCATTGGTATCCATTCAAGGATTCAAGCTCTATGCAACCCTCTTGTTGAAGATTTCTCCATCCACATTCCTCCAAGCCTTTTCCTATTCAAAGATCCAATCAAGATTGGTGTTGAAGATCTATAAGCAATTGATTTGAGACATCCTACATTCTACATTCTACATCCATTTGGTGCATACATACTTGTGGATCCACGGATTTGAATCCGCCACAAGGGTTTCTATACATGCAAGGTGAATTTGTTTATTTACTTTGTTTGTTTTATGCAATTTGAATTGTACTTTAAGGTTAATTCAAGTATCGGGGTTTGACCAAGGAAAACCCCTCCCCCCAACAAACAAACCATTTTTCTTATAGGGACAAGTTTAGAACAGCGAATTGGAGTGCAGATTTGAATACCCTTTTCAGAAAACTATCAGGATCTGGAAATAGATTTTATGTCAGAGATTTTAGGTTAGAATCAGAGGTCAATTCTTCCCTAGGTCAGAATCAGAAATTCTGGGTCAAAGGTGACATTGACTTGAGGGTCAAAATCAGAACTGAGTCAGATTGGAAAAAGATTTATGGGTTTTGTCCATCTCTGCGTTTATATTCCAGATCCGGTTGCAGATTTTCCAGAAACTTAGTGCAGACCCCCAAAAATAGCATTCTTAAGATCTGTAGCATTTTGAGGTTAGTACTTTTCTCCTATTCATTTCAATTAAAGTTTTTAATCTTCCTAAATCTATCACACATTCTTTTCTATAAAATAGAATCTAAGTTCTTCCTCTTTACTCTCATTTCCAATCGATTGAATCATTTATGCATTGATCCTTCCTTTGGGGTTAATCAATTTGGATCCTTCTTTTGTGTATTTGAGGTTAAAAGGAACATCTTATCTTCCCCACACATTTCTTATCTTATATTACATATATACCCCTTACATTTCAATAAAAATTATAATTTCTAATGTAACATTTTTATATCTTACACTTTCAATTTTATATTTTACAGGTATAAAATGCATATTTTCACATACCGAACACCCAGATCAATGATGTCCTCAACTATCATGCTTCTTTTATTAGATTGTGCATCAGTTAACTTGTTAACTATATCATTCTTAACTAACTTCAGAACTGGAGTCATTTTGAAGGAATATAATCCCATAAGTTCCCAAATGACATCCCTTGTGATCTTGTGTGGTCTTTCCAAGTACATCACATCTCCATGTATTCTTCTCAAAATTATTCTTCTCTAGTTATGTTCATAGAAAAATATGGAAACTTGTTCTAAATGCTCAAACCCTCTTCCATAATGTGCTTGTATTTTGGCTTGAATGTCTTCAAATCATCTCTCACTAGCTTCTTCCATAGATCATTAAAATTTAGGTGTCTAATCTATGTTAGTGACACACAGATACATTCCCTAACATCCTTAACATATATTGCATCCATTAGAACCTTTGAAAAGGCACAATGCTTGTCTTACTCCATTGCCAAAAATAGATATGGCTTGAACTTAGGTTAAGGCTTCATCGAAGCATCAATGACAATGGAAGTAGTGATTTGAACTTCAGAAACTTCACAACAGATAGCTCAAAATGATATATACCTCTAAAAGCACATTTGTTAGGGTTTTCATACTCCATACCAAGATATATCTTCTTCACACAACTCTTCTCCTATTATCCACGATTTTATCTCGCTCAAATCATGGGAAAACCCCTATGAAACTTATCCATTTTGTAGCCCACATCCTCTAAGTATGCATATCGAGGAAGATTTTAATTGCTCTTGTACATGGTCTGATCCATTAAAAAGTTATTTCAATTGGATTGCCTTATCTACCTTTCTATTTTTGGGAAAACTATGCTTTATGGGAGTTAGTCAACTTTTCACAATGCAAGGTCTGAGATTTTTAGTGATGCAATAAATTGTGTGTAACAGAGGACCTTTTTTTGGAATATTGTACAAGTTTTTAACTACACTTGCAGTTCAAAGTTTAAACCTTGAATTGCAAGCTGACCTAGACTCATGTGCAATAAATACAACTAAAGTTGTGTTTATTAATTTTTTTTTAATCTGATTTTTCTTCCTTTTAGCTTGTTGTTTATATGATGTGTGTTGTTTGTAGTGTATCTCACTTTCAACAGTCTTCATTGTGCTTGGATATTAGCAATTTGGCTCTCCTTGTTTGTGGATTTTCATGTATGATTTTCATTTTTCTATTTTTTTTCCAAGTTTTTGGTTTTATATTTTTCTCCCCCCACATTGTTTTCTTTCATTTTCTTTATGATTTTTTAGGGTTTCTACCCATAGTCGATGTGGTTCTTTCCAAAACTTCTATGTTGCACTTCCCAAATAACACACCACCTTGTATTCTCTATATGTCAATTTCAAGGTTGTTAAGTTTTAAACCTGAACAATGTCAACCATTTGCAGTCATTACCATCACATGCAAATTGGGCTTTAGTCTCGTATTTGGGTTATCATTTGTACACTGTCGCACTTTGTTGTCATTCAAATTTTGAACTCCAAAAAGCAACTCCTTGATCATTGTTTCATTCAACTCATATCCAAATTGGGTTTAAAACCCAATTTGCATCACCTTTTACATGCATGTACCTAGGTGTAGTTCAGGATTTATTCTTCAAACTACACATTCTAACAAAATGCAATTCAGAGGAAAAACTCTGAACTACAAGTAGAAGAAATTCTCCTCTTGTGCACTATAAAACAAAATTATGTAAATTGGGGAATTTTATCCCATTTACAACACCTTCATTCTAATGCAAAAGTGTGGAATATTTCCACTATTATGTGAATAATGCAAGATTTTTCTAACACTGGAAATTCTCCATTTTAGTATAAAACATATTTATAGATGCCACAAGCTTCTCCAAGTAATAAGGCCATCAAATAAAAAATACCATAATGTGGTCCCAACATCCTTTGTGATGTCCAATATTGATGAAATCAAGGATACATAGATTGGTCATGTAAACATGTTTGAATTCCTAGAGAGGATAAAAAAATAACTAGTATCTTCCAATATGCAATTGATCTTTAATAACAACATTCATTTGGTATCTACTTTTCTAGTACCTACTCTTGCTTTTGAGTTTTTGTTGGTAGCAACTGTTCATTTTGATAAATAAAGTCAGACCATATTTAAGATGTAGATGACAATGTGATAATAAATCTAGATGAGAACATCTTTGATAATATTTTAAAGTATCCCTTGATAAATTGAAATTCATTATGGGTAAACACAAGAAGGCCTAAGTTAGTGTAGAGGACTCCATTACTTGAGTTTGACCCATCTCCAACTACACACTAGGACTAGATGACTCTGATGTACAAGCTACATTGCAAAGATATTTAGACTTCCAGATGAAGAATGTCGTTGATGAGAAAATGTCTTCGGGCATAGACTATTTTTCTATATTCATTTCATAGTTTTATTATGACATTATACATGTATTAATTATTTGCTTCTAGATTTGATTGTGTAAGTGTTTTTAGCATCAACATTTCAGATCACACTCCGTGATCCATCATCAGGATGAGAGAGAGTTCAAGAATTATAAAAATAAGATGCACCCTCTCTCATCCTGATGATGGATTACGGAGTGTGATCCAAAACGTTGATGCTAAAAACACTTACACAATCAAATCCAGAAGCAAATAATTAATTTAAATGGATTGTGGAAATCTGATAATGTTGATTATACATGTAGTTTGTAAAAATGTAATCACATGTAAGAACAACACAAGTCCAAAGAAAAATAGGACTTTGTTGTTGAATAATTCAAGTTAGTTGCAATTTCCCCTTTTTTCCTCATAAGCTCTCCTCTATTATACATATGAGGAGGCTCTTTTGTAAATATTATCTTTTAGTATATGCAACAAAACTCTGCCATTTTGAAGAGAATTTTCAAACTTTGATTTTGAAGTGCAAATCAAAATTCAATCAATAAAAGAGGTGAGTTTGCATCCAATCTTCGTCTTGGATCAAATTGTTAGTTGGTGGGATTGTTCTTTTGTCTTTCTTGTTACATTATCTTGAGTTGATTAAATCTTTAAATGGTGTTGATCATTTGATTAGAAGGTATTCTAAATATGATTTTATAGTCTTTGAGCTGCACTATTATATTTGGAAGTCATGTTGTTCGTACAAACTACAAATAATTTATAGACTTTGAGTTGCTATTATTTTCTAAGTTTATGTGATTAAATTGTGGTATGTGTTGAAGACTTTGGGCTACTCATATATTTCATCTTTGTTCGTGAATCTACATAAAAATTAAAATAAATATGTGTGCTTTCATGGGATTTTTGGTTACTAAAATTTTATGGTATCTTCATAATTATTCTTTTGTCTAACTATATTGTATATCAAAAGTATCTCTCCAATTGGTCCTTTTTAGTAGATTGTAGTATTATCACACAATTATATTTGAAATTTGTTGTCAGGAAAGAACATTTATCCTGAAAGTAGAGAATATAATAAATGTAACACCCCATTGATGAGTGTACATAAGTATAGTGAAGTGATAGTTGTGTTTAGTAGCAATGAGAAGGGAACCTCCCCTTTTTGAGAGGAGAGATTTAATCTCATTGCACTTTGGCTAATATAACCATTTTTGTCATCATTTGATTTAGTTGATCATAAAATATTCAGCCAACATCACCTCAATTTGCACAATCATGAAGTGATGAAAATGAATACCAAAATAAAAATAAACCTTTTTTTTTTGTCAAAATCCTAAGTGTTTTGCATTCAATGCATTTGATTCAATATTGACAAACACCAAAAAGTTGCTTCTTTGTATGCACAAAGATCACAAATACATCCGCAAGTCTCTACAAAGACTTGAAATACTCCAAAAAGACCTTCAAAACTTCTTCCAGTTGGAAACTATACAACATACCAACCATGAGGGAGTGCACAAGTTTTTCAACCAAAAATCCCCATCAAACAATGTTCTTTATTTAATTTCTAGGGGATACATTTGTGTCACCGTGAGGTACTAACTCATCCTTTTCCTTGCTTCCTTCCATATTGTTAGATTTACTCCCCTGTGTCTTCTACATCTTTTGTAATGCCCTGCCAGGGAACCCTTCAAACAAAGGGTTATATATGCACTTAATAAAAAAAATCAACATAGAATAATATTACATAATGATGTGCATCTCATAACCATGAAAAAAGAAAGAAAGAAACATGCTAAGGAAAACATAACGATCCTCTCATGATTGTACACAAGCAGAAGACTTCACAACTCTTACAAAGGTTCCAAGACCAACCATCACTTACTTGGAATGTAGAACACATGTTCACAAGACTATCTTAAAAGGATTCAGACAACATCCATGAATCACACGAGGATAAGCTGGTAGGAACCCATGACTATACAAGAGGAGACTAATCCATCCTCAAAATCTATCTAATAGAGGTTAATTTTAAGCCCAAAGAAAATATTCCTACCATGATTAGATATACAAGTTAATTGCCAATTTACCATAAGCATAACCATACAACAAGCCACAATCCTGAAATGATCAGGCACAAGTGGGAGGTATTGGAGTTGATGAAAACTATCAACCCACAACTCCCAAGAACCACCTGCATGCAAACTTGTCACAAAAATAGAGAAGCAAAAAAGCTATGGAAGCCAAAATTCACAGATTGATGGAAGAGGAAATATATTGTGCAAACAATGTAGAAAAACTCTTAATGCAATAACATCCTCAATTAATTAATAACCATCAAATTGAATAATTTACAAAGAGGGAATCCTTATAAAAGGATACTGAAACCCTAAAAGGGAAACCCTAAAGGGGAAATATCTAGGTTGCATAATAATAATTAATAAAAGAATTAATTATTAAATGCCTAAAGTTTAGCTTAAGTAAAAGAGAGATAATAAGTGACTTAATAATTAAATCAATATGATTTAATCAATAAGTGGAATCACTTTATTACTCTAACACCCCCCCTTAAGATAAACTTAGGGAGAAGCTAAAATCCTAGAAACAGCTACTCAAAGTAGGAAAAATGGGTCCCGACAAGAAGGCCTGATGAGGTACCCAAGTACAAAAATCTTTGTAAAGAGGAGAAAAGGAGAAAACCCAGTGGGAAAAAACCCCTCTCCAAAAAGAGATGAAGCCTAGTGAAGGACAGAAGAGGCCTCCAAACTAGAGAATTTCCTAGAAAATAGGAACAAAGAAAGAACATGTAGAACACCTCTGAAGCATGAAGCTGCAAACACTATCAAAAAATGATTATTGGAACCTCCACTGTAATAGAACATGATCAGGTAGAGAAGACTTTAAATAAATCCTGAAGAGTTGATCAATCAAAGATAGAAGAATGCCTCCAAAACATAAATGAAAGAAGAGTTTCCATATGGTAAATGATCCATCTCACCAAAATGCATAGGTACCAGCCACTGCATCCGCATAGTACATAGGAACAAATACTGAATACATAGATCACTCCATTGAACCAAGGAAGCATTAGAACCAACAGGCGATACCCCCATAATACTGAACATGGAGAGGTCTGATAGGAACACTGAAATGCAATGCCAAAAACAACTGCAAGAAAAAGAATCAGGAACACCAATAGTGCAGAAGAAGGTACAAGCACAAGATAAAGGGAAGTATTGAAGTATAAGAAATGATCTTCTAGACACACATCATGAGGCTAATGTTATGGAAGGGACACTCACTTGACAAAGGTGGATGAGCACAAAAGGCAAAACATCATAACCCCCCATGACACTTTATAACTGAGGCGAGTACAAACAAGCACAAGGTGTACAAGATCCTAGATATGCAACTACAAGCACTTTATTTCAGTGCATTTACAAAATAAAGCTACAAAAAATGGTGTATACAATGTTTAGAGAAGAAAACGATCCCAGGACCTGAAACATCCAAGATATCTACCAGAATGCCATAAAGAAAAAAACTGAATACATAGATACATGGAGCAAAATCTGGGTGTGAGACCCATAGAATAAGAAAGAGAACAGAAGCAACTTTCCTACCCCGTGCGGAATTCAAAAAAGGAGTCCGGATGAGCAAGATATGGCTCCCGAAGTGCAAAATAGAACCCTAAATTTGACAGGAGAAAAAACCTACAAGATGGAAAAATCAGAAAATCTATCCTCTAGAAAGACATCTGTCTTGGAAAGAGCTTTCTGGCGATATAAGGAAGTTGAAAATCAGCCTTCGTTTGCTCCAGATATGAGCAAAAAACCACCGAGAGGTCAAAACAAAAGTGAACCTCATGAAACCTCAGCCAAAAATGGCGGAGCCTTGCTAAACTGGCGATTCCTTAAAAAAAAAATACTGCCTCCAGATTTCCCACCAAAATGGCAGAAAAAAAACAATAAAAAAACATTATGCTTTTTTTAAAGAAAAAAAACATAAAAAAACATGTTTTTTTTAATATAAAAAAACCACACAAAAAAAAGATTTTTTTTTATTTTAAAAAAATATTAAAAAAATCTTGGGGCCTGTGGCTGCTGACATCAGCGGCATGGAAACTGAGGCGGAGTTTTGTCTCAAAAAACATGCCAAGGTCATGCAAACAAAAAAGAGGGCCCAAATTTCAACTGTGTCCAAATAAGACGTGCCTTATATGAAGACATGGGTTTTGGGGGTATTCCGGACACAGCCCAGATGTCAGTTTTTTCTCAAACTACTCTTAACAATAAATCCTCCCAAAAACCACTGAAATCTAAGACAAAACCTCTAAACAACACAATTTTAAAGAACAAGGCCAAATCTCTCATGAAGAGAACAGGGCCATGAAGATCTGGAGCTCTGATACCATATTAGAGTTGATGAAAACTATCAACCCACAACTGCCAAGAATCACCTGCATGCAAACCTGTCACAGAAAGAGAGAAGCAAAAAAGCTATGGAGGCCAAAAATCACAGATCGATGGAAGACAAAACATATTGTGCAAACAACGTAGAAAAACTCTTAATGCAATAACATCCTCAATTAATTAATAACCATCGAATTGAATAATTTACAAAGAGGGAATCCTTATAAAACGATACCGAAACCATAAAAGGTAAACCCTAAAGGGGAAATATCTAGGTTGCATAATAATAATTAATAAAAGAATTAATTATTAAATGCTTAAAGTTTAGCTTAAGTAAAAGAGAGATAATAAGTGACTTAATAATTAAATCAATATGATTTAATTAATAAGTGGAATCACTTTATTACTCTAACAGGAGGATCAATATTATGACCATTACACCATAAGAGAATCATGTAGAAGAAAACATGTTGATTCTTAAAATTTGACTAATCATGAAATTTCTTAAAAAGTCTCAAAATCTAGAATCTGTATCTTAACTCCTATGAAGTTGAAACCACTCTCAAACATCCTAAAAGTATTACATAAAATGTAACTTAAAGTATAAGAAAGGACCGATTAAATGTTACATTTTATGTATCACCTGAGTCCTAAATTCATACTGATAAGACTCAGAAGGTGTCTCGAGGATAAAGGGTATCCAAAACTGCAATCACATTTTCAACTGACCCTTGGGAAGTACTGTCTGTTTAAATGCAATATTTCATATCTGATGTAGAAAGTGTCAAATACGATGAAAGAATTATCAAATGCGATGAAACTATGGTAAAATGTGATGAAAGAACTCTCAAATGTGATGAAATAAATTTCAAAAGAGATACACTACATCACTACAAGAAAGCCCGCTTTGAAGCTAAAACATGAAGTTAATTTGGGTTCTAACACAAAGGAGGCTTGCCGACACCAACATATGACTAAAATACAGGTCTTCTCCACACTTGGGAGCTCTAGAACAAACCATACCAAGGTCATAATCACTAGATTACATCCGCAAGCATATCAACTGAATACATGAAGGAAAATAAGTTAAGTCAAGATCATCAATATACACATACATAACATGAGCATATAACCATGCTACCAAATATGAAAGAGATGCAAGTGAGATCATAAGCTCCAAGTCCTGGTAGATTAAGGAAGTCTATCACTTGTACGTTGGTCGCCAAGAGTGGTATAGTAAAACTCCACCCTACCATGTGGAACCCTTAGACCCACCCCACCGTGCTCACAGAGATAGTAACCAGACCAAAAACACGCAAGCGGGGAGTGGCTAACATGCACACCAAGCAGATATAAAGTCTCATGGGAAAGGTATAATGGTCCAATGTAATACACATAATTCAAGATACAAGGTACATGGAGAACACTTAACATGTGGACCAACATTAAACGCACTATCCCTATCATCACATATCACAACTCGTCAAGGCTCTACTCACTGCTAATGGACCTAGAATGAGAGTACCAACCATAGGGAGTATCTCTGTCTGTATGGGTCAATAATGACATTCGGGGCTCAATTACCATCTACCACTCACTCGGGTCACTCATGACATCCAGGGATTCAATGGATTCTGTTACCCGCATGGGTCAATCTCTAACATCTAGGATTCCAACTTACTCTTGATTAATCTTTAAGCCCAATTCATTTTATTAGATTTTCACTTTTTAGGAAACTCCTTCACGCTTCCACTATGACCACTTTTGGGTTAGGGTCCACACAAGGAGCTACTCCCCATGAATACTCAATGTACCTATTCTTATGCCTCAACATCACAAGATGGAGACCAACACAATCTTTTCTACTCGATCTACACGAGGACATAACAAATCTCTTCATCAACTTGGGCTACGCCAAGGACAGAATATAAGGACTTCGCCCACTCATCTACATGAGGATGATATGAACCAGGGGTTTTCCACTCAATATAAATGAGGAAAAATACAATAAAATCATCATCATGGTCTACACCAAGGATGAAATACATAAAATCATCAAGCACAAATGCAATAATTGAAGGACAATTCCACTCCAAAGCACTCAAGGCATGCAAGCTGAGAAATATGAGCAAAAGCCAAACAAAAACCCACTTGATTGGACACTTTCCAAGAGCACATATTCCCATGAAATCCATCACACATATCGTTAGAACATGATGAAGATTCACAATGACCAAAAGTAGCAATAACCTTGATTTATGGCAAAATTTGGCGAAGTACGACAATCAACAATTTAACACTAAAAGGGCATATTCAGATTGTGGTAAGAAATAAATTGAAGGTCTAACAACTATTCCATCTTCACAATCCTACTATAGACATGGGAGACTACTAGAATCACTATCTCGATCATGCTCAACAAGTTGTTTTACATGTTCTGGAAGGCACACAAAATGAAGAAAACCTAAAATGCCCAAAAATCAAACATCAAATAAATCGACAAAATTAAATTCCATTTGCCCTTAGGCACCCAAAATCACTTTTCTTAAATAAAATTTCATTTTTGGGCACTTCACAGAAATTTAGAAGCATAACTATACTAAAACTCCATTTTCACAAAATGAAAACACATAAAAACTCAATGCAACCCATCCGAGAATGGAAACCAAACAAGAATGTGGGGGAATGATAATTATCAACCCACTCAACTAATGCAAGATATTTTGTTCAAAATAATAGAGTGAATTAAAAATGGTGAGATGTCCCACTTCACACAAATGGAGAAACACCAAAACAAAGAGGGAAAATTGAAGATTCCACAAAAACATGAACGAATCCACACCAAGTAGAAGAATCGCAACATGAATCTAGCAAGCCACTCCATGTGTGAGTCTGACAACCATATTTTACCCAAAAAGTAAAAGATCGATTTCTCCAATTCAAATTTGGAGTAAATCACAAATTTTCTCACAAACAAAAAGTGAGAAGTGAGTAAAATGGACTCAATTAAAAAATATAAAGCACTTTTTCAAAAGTAACTTTCAAATAGATTATTTAAATAATTAAATAAACTATTCGACCTTTTCCCAAAATTAAATAAATCAATACCAGATAATTAGAATCCAACTACAACAAATTAGCCAGTAAATAAAATAATATTAAAATTCCCCAAAATACAATAAAAATAACATTTTGAATTAAATCAGTTGTGACAGTTGTGGAAACTTTGATATGCATAGATAGTCATTGGTTATCACAAATGCATAATGAATTTGGATTTACCAACACATACCGAAGGAAATAATATAATAATTATGGATATGTCGTCCATACAAGGATGACATTGGCTCAGTATGAAAGGCCAAAGTTACTATCTCCTATGCCACTACCAGGGATATAAACACACTCAAATATTGCATATAAAGAAGGATGTGGCTGGTACCTATTCACTTAAACACACAAACATCAAGTGTAGCTACTCACAACATAAATAGATGAAGCACAAGCATATAATGATCAAGCAATGAAGGAGAATGGGACATTGTGTAGACCTCACAGAGGGGGTAACTACGACTTCATCTCACTTTGTACAATCACATCAGACATAACCCATAAGCAATTATATAAGCATAGTAGTAAACATAATCTCATTTAAATTAATATTGCATTTAAATATAAAACATTAATTGACCATTTATAGCAATATGAGCATATATAAATGCAAATCTACATAAAAACACCAAACAACATATAAGGCACAAGATAACATAAATCTATGCTACTCATCATAATATATAAACAATATTCTCAAGTGCAAAATACCCCAGACATCATCATAAAGAATCATCATGAAAATAAGTTAAAAATGATAATAACAACATAATCTATCATCTAAATCAATAATGATACATGTAACTGAGATAATGTACTGAAATCAAATGCATCACAAAGTGCAACCACCATATCAATCTGTCAAATAATCATAGAATGATAACATCATTGTACAATATAATGATCCCTAATCCAGATAATAGCTCAACATGATAAAAAAAAATCATAGTCTAGTAATCCACTCGAACATACCTCAGTGAAACCATCCCTCACATTATAAGTCATATAAACTAGATGCCACCATATAAGCAACAATAATCCTGGAAATAGACATAGGAAAGAACTAACCAAGTGCATCTCACAATGCTAGCATACAACCGTAACATGAGAACAATCACCCAATATCATAAATGAACAAATCTCAAGTCAAACACCAAGAATAGATTGAGTCATCAAAACTCAGAAAATAGTCCAAGAGGTTTAACATCGTGAATCAGGTAAACAACCAGCCACAACTCAATGGTTCTCACAACTAGGCATAAGGGCATAAATAAATTGCTAATACAATGGCATAAGCTAGATCACTTGAAGGTATCAACCTCTCATGGGTCCCATATGATCACACAATACAAGCATATATAACCATTGAAGCATAAGATCATCTCATCCAGTCACAAGGGAGCAATCAACAAAGCATCCAGAGCCAAAGCAAGACATCACTAAAATCTCATCCAACTACAAAGAAGCATACATAAAGTCAAAGGCACAATCACTAGGATTTCATGAAGAATACAAATGGGAAAGGAACTACATCTCCTTTTCTTGTTCTACATCAATATTATTCAAAGGAAAATAATTCCTTTCATTCTTTCCTCTACAAATCCTAGAAATTTGTCTCATTTTTCTGCAATCATAACATGCAGGACCATATTGTAGACCACTTCCACTCCTTCTGACATAAGATTTGCACTCAACAACATTATGGTAAATTTTTTGGCATGAATGACAATAACCATTGAAAGATTGAGTATTTCTACCATTGTTTTTATTCATGAACCCATTTATCATTATTCTATTATTGCACTTGTTAGCTTTATGAATAAATATGTTACAGTCATAGCATTGTCTAGTAAATGGTTGAGATCTTATTTTAACTCTAGATTCACTAGCTCTATGTCCAAACTTATTTCACAAAAAAACAATTACCATTAAAAGATGGAGAAAACCTGGTTTGAGTAAGAGAAGTCTTCTTGAAGTTCTTCTTGTTATAAATTAGAGTGAAATATTTTTAATCTTAATTTATCTTTTTCAATTCATCCTTAACATTATCCTTGCCTTTGTCATCCTTTTTGGGAGTCTTAAAATTTTATCCTTTATAAAAACCAAGACCACCTTTGTCCTTACATGGTTTCTGAAAGTCTATCATCTCATCAAGTAGATTACTACCACTTTTGAGCTTCAAACCCTTGTCAATTTGTTCTTTTGCAACTTCCAATTCCATCTTCAAGGTGACAAATTCTTCTTCAAGCTTAGTGCATTCATCATATTTGACATGAAATTTGTTTCAAGACTATTAGCGGTCTTCTTTACTTCTTCAACTTGAATCTTCAGATGGACACTATTATCTTTTCCTTTCTTGAGCTTTTCCTAATATAATTTGCATAAAGCTTGGGCATCTTCTAGACCAACAAGAGTGACTCTCAATTCTCCTTCAAGATATACAATCACATCAACATCTCATCCTTGTGATTACATGGCTTCCAAATCTTTCTCAGAATCAAACATAGTGTAAAAATGTAAGATCTACCCCAGCTCTTAGACTATTACTTTAGGAACCTTGCTCTAATACCAAGTGTTGAGCACTCTTGGATCTTCTGGTAACTTAAAACCATATGGTTGTTCAATGTCAACCTCTTCTTCAAGATCTATATTCAAGAACATTGAATTGATATCCATATGATATACCATAAAGTTCTTGTAAGCAAAAAATAAAAGAAACATCCTTAGAGTTTCCATCCTAACCGCCAGAGAAAAAATATCCTTAAAATTGTATCTTCAGCTTGTGAATAGCCTTTATAAACTAGTATATCCTTGTTCATTGTGACTTCTCCATCTTCATTTATCTTATTCTAGGACACCCACTTCATTCTTATCATATTATTCTCTATCATTCTAGGCACTAGTTCATGTATATATGAAATATATCTTCATGAGATTAGTATCACTATTTATCAATTCAACTTTGAAATCTAACAATTTAAACTATTGAATTGAAAACATGAGCAATGAGAATCTCATGTCTCTCTATCTAGGAAATAAAATAGTATGCTATCAGCTTTGAACATCCATTAATGACAATCTTAGGTTGAGAAATGACGATTTAAATGATGCGTTATACCCTATTTAGCTCAAATTATACTAAAATGCTTCAAGATTGATCACTATTATGTAAATTATACAATGAAAATGCTATTAACTCAAATATATTTTCCTATAGTGATGATGTTTTTCTCATGAATGTGTGTTCTCTCTTTTGCTCTCAAAATGACCTCTATTTAAAGGATTCCCCAAGGGTATGGGGTAGAGTTGATTTGATCATGATTAGGGTTGGGTTGAGTTGAGTTAAAGGTTTCAAATGGTGAGACAATTTAAATTTTGGTTTCAAATAGAGAGACAAAATGAGTGGTCAAGATGCAATTCAAAGATGTGTGGTGGAGAATCAATTTGGGCTTGATCCATGTGAGCTCAATCCTTAATCCTCATTGGTTGATTTTGATTTGTCTCATGTGATGGGTGAGGAATAAAAGAAATTAATAATTGATTTATTTGATTTTATTTAGCCATGTACACCCTTGAATGGGTTAGAATTAATTTGATTTAACCATACAATTAATGACTAATATCAATTGCATAATTAATTGATCTTTTTAGTTTAATTAATCCAATAGCTTTGATAATTCAATTAATTCATGATTTTTCTTGATTTGCTCACTTCACTCTTTGTTTGATTTTGCTTGACCAAATTTAGGTGTCTACAAATGCCCCTCTTTGAATTGATGTGTCAAGCGCATTGGTTCAAAGAATTTATGATGTTTGATTAACTGATATGATCTCGATGACTGATTTGCTAGTATAACTGATTTCTGATAATAAAAACTCTGATGCGATGTCCTGATGTGAAAATAACCTGATAAAAATGCCCCACTGATGATGATTTCAAATTTTTGATGCCCCAAATTTGATTGATTAATTTCGCGCTCTGATAATATCTTTCCCCCTCAAAAATGAAAGCAAAATTGATGTTGAAAAATGTCTCAAAAATGAACACGATAGGTCAATTATGATCTCATTTCTGATAATCCAACGATTGAAAAATGCCCTGGTATGCATTTTTTAACCTTATGAGGTAAATAAAGGTCAAAAATACATTTCCATTAGGTCAAAAAGGTATAAAAGGGGGTAAAAATGTCATTTTCAGATTTCATTTTTACCTTTTACCCTCATTTTGCTCTGGGTGAAAAGAAAGTTGATAGCAATGGTTGTGCCAATCTGAGAACATAAGTTCGAGCGTAGGCACCAATTTCAACGTCTGACAGACTACGAACCTCCAGTGAGTGGTCAAATCCTCTTTTGTTTGATCAATTTGAAATTTTTATAGCTTTTTATAGGATTTTTATGCGTTATTATAGTGGATTTTTTATTTTTCTACAAAGTAGCACGTAAAACCTTTTAAATAGCGCATACAAAAACAAAGTAGCACATCTGCAGTTAGAAGTAGTGCATAGGATAGTGCAATGTAGCACTTAGAAAACTAGGATTTTAGCGCATATGATAGGTAAGATAGTACTTAGGAAACCCTAATGCAAAATCCCAATTTTTTTAGCTCGTAGATTATGATAAAGTAACTCATAGTTCAAAAACTAACGCATACACATTAATGTTGCACTTGTGAGGAATGAAATAGTGCACAGTAAGATTTAACTAGTACGTACCTGATATGACACGTATGATGGTATGAAATGACGTGTATACCAACATGAAATGAGACATTACTTGATTTGATGAATTGAATCTTTATTTTGAATATCCTCTTATTTGGCTATGTGTTTGATTGATTGAGTGTTTGATGTACCCTAATATGTGATGAAAATAAGTGTTTGTGATATTACTTCCAAAATTTTGATGAATGTTTATGATGATAATCTTGATAGGTGTTGTCAATCAAGATTGCACCTTTAGCTTGATGTGAAATCTAGCTATCTTGTTGAAACATGGAAACGTTCTTGTTGATGGAAGAGAGAACAAGTCTCCAAATTCTATGTCGGTTCCTATTTGATTTGGAATATCACCTAAGACTAATTTTTTATGGTTTTGGAGAAAAGGGAAGAGAATAACTGAAACTAAATAAACTAACTAGGAGGGTGATACACCAAATGAACTCAGATTTATCAAGACTATAAACCAGCACCTACAGGACATGCACTACTAAGATCTGCAATAATATTCACTATGCAACACATAGGATGACCTAGAATTCACTATTAGGGTTTGTGCCATAAATAGTAACAATTTCGCCAACAAACATGTAACTTCTGCAAAAGGTTGCACTTTACAACCTAGAATAGGAATAAGAATTAATTCACTAATCTATGCTAAAATCCACAATACACTTGAATGCAGAAAAGTTGCAAGGATTAATACAGAACTCGAAAAAATGTATGAATAATGGAGACAAGCTTTATTATCTTTAAAATTTTCAAAAATGGTTACATGAGAAATTACAAAATATGCCAAGGAATATGTGCATTCACTTTATCACAATCTACATAAATCATGAACCAGTGGCTACAAAATGTATGGAAAAGCTGCAAAGGAACAAAAATCTCACTAATACCTCTTTTCCCAAAATTTTGAACCCCTACAATTGAATAAAAAGTTCACCTATATAGCCTCTCATGAGAAAATTCAAAACTCTCACTCCCTCCAAAAAGGCCCCTCCAAATCAGCTAAAAAACCCTAATTTTAAGGCATAATTCATGCCCTAAATATAGCCCCTAATGTTGGCATTTAAAGAATTACATCTCTTTTCAAAACATTACCAACATTAATAAATTCTATCAAAAACCCTAACAAAATTCATATAACCTAATCCCATAGCATAAACCCCCAACTACATAACATATAGCTAAAATATCCAAACTCAACACTATAGCTAAGGTCAACATGACCATAACCATTACAAAAGATCTACTCTCCATCGTGGCATTGGGTGTATTGTCGTAGCAGTTTGAGAAGTATGTCGTGCACTGCAGCTAGTCTGGAACATTTACTTTTCACTGATAATGGATTCCAAATTTTATCAAAACTTGGAAAGGCATTGTAATTCACACTTCATTTTGTAAATATGGATTTGGGGAAAGAGATTAAGGTTTTTGCTTCTAGCATCACCATGCTTGTGATTATGGCACTGTCTTTGGCTTCTGTGTTCTTCATTGATAATCTGGAGTTCACCATGGTTATCTGGGCATTGGTGGAGTAATCTTAAGCTTTCACTAGTTGAAAATTGTAGCTTTACATTCATCTGACATCTAGTATCACCTTGTTGTGGATATGCATTCATTGTTGAACTCGGGCTTGAACTTGGCTTTAAAAACAGAGCTTTGGACTCTTGACTAGAGTTTCATCAATGTGCGGTTTGTGCATGAAAAGTTTGGGCTCTTCTGCAAGTGATTTCACATTGAAGTTAGCAGTTTGAACATAGAGAGCTCATGCTCTTCTTTACACCGCGGGCTCCTTCAAACTGGAGTTTCATGTTAATAGTCTGAGAGCTCGGGCTCTCTACTCTCTCCATCGTGGGTTCTACTTGGAACTTGAGTTTCATGTCATAAAATATGGCATTGTCCATGCATCTTTGTTCAAACTCGAGCTCCACTGCGGCTTGACTTGCAACTCATAGATAAGTTATTTATTTTTATATGTTAACATTTTTTCTACTTTTGGTTTGAACATGTTGTTGTAATCGATTTTGGGGGTTATCTTGATTTGGGTATCCATTTTTCTTTGCAAATAATTCTGGGTTTTATCTTTTACCCTCTATTGACTGCACCTTTGCATGTTGTTTCCTTTCCTTCAGTTGAACTCAAAAGTTACACCCATGAATGTTGATGACTCTAAATTTAATAATGAAACCATGCCTAAGTTACCTGTTGTGATTTTGAAGGTTGAATTTTGAGATGAACTTGGGCTTCTTTTCGGCTCCAGTCTGACAAAACCGTGGCTTATATAATAACGCCACCATGTCTGAAGGTCATTAAAATATGTAGAGACTGTGCTATCATTGTTGAACTAGAAACATATTGTTCTGTCTGTATCTTGTCTTGAGTTTTATTATTATGTTGTCTTCATTTATCCAATGCTTGAACACCAGCATCCTTAGTCAGAACCATGTTATTCCTTGCTGAACTGGAAACATACTTATGTTTGTCTGCATCTCTATTTTCACTATATGATTGCATCTTTATTGAAACCGTGCTCTATTTTTTATCATGCCTGATGTCTATATCATACGGTTTCATACTGAAAGATGACAAATAACACATTTATATTTTGTTAACACTTTCTATGCAAGAACTACTCACGGGGCTTGAGCACGGGCTCACGACTCCCATGGGCAATATTTTTGAAATCGAGCTCCACCTACAAATATGCATATTTCTTTTCATTTGCACATTTCTGTTACATATATGCATATTGATTTTGAATTGCATACTATCATTCAAACATAAGTAGCAGCTCACAATCACAACATCCCAATATATGTACCTACACTGTTTATTTGACTATGCACAATAACAAGACTACTATTTAGTTTATCACATATGCATTCTCTCTTGATGCCAAAATACTGTTATCTGACTTATCATACATGCATAATCTTTGTATTTGGCATATGATCATGTAGAATAACAACATCAAATAAAGCCTATGTTTACTTGAATATGCACTTAGAATCCAACATTTGTCTTTTAAACATGAAGAATAACACTGTCATTTATTTTTTCTCTCTAATTTAAACATGATAGTCTTCAGAACAACATGAAGATAATAGCAATCTTTTACTTGATTTCTTTTTTAATGACAACAGTATTCAGAATTTCAAATATGCATTTCTCAATTCTAATCCAATGCAGTTGGCTCTTCTACATATGTATATTTCTTTGTAACAACATATGTGTTCCTCTCTGGTATATGCACTATTTTTTGATAAGATTGATATCCTTATGTTCTATTTCAAACAACATTTCATTTAATCTTTGCTTGTATAATGATAGAGTACAGTTTTACCTCATTACTTGATTTACAATTTTGTTCTTTTCACTTGATTATCCATTTCATTTTACATGCATCTTCTAACAACACTACTGTATTCTACATTTTGTCTCAAATAGCATTAAAACTTGTAACAACATGTATTTACCTTGTAGGAACTGTCATGAACTGTATCCTTTTTCCTTCTGGATGCTAGTCCTTTCTAAACTTTTTAACTTTTAGCTTTCTTGTATTGCATGTAATGCATCTTATGAGGTTCGAGCACAGGCTCGTGACACTCACTGCATTTTTCTTTATCATTTGCAACTAGTGAATTCATAGATCATGTTTCTTTCTGCATTTGACTATACTTTTTCTTGCCTTGCTCGCACACATCATCAAATTAATCTGTTAGGTTAGTGGACATAATCAACCAATCAATGTTTGTGTGTGAGTGTCATGTGAAATGACATTCATGCATGAATTTTGGTTTACTAATATGTTTGATGTTGTGAAAAAGTTTTCTTAGCTACAAGAATTAAATCCCTTTAATCCAGCTTTCTAGTTTTACAAACAACAACTCCTGAGTAATGTAGAATGATAACTATAAACAGTAAAAGGTTTCATGAAGCTATGTCCCTTTGATACTTTTATTCAGTTAATGTAGATGCATACTTTGTTGTTTTATTGATGTTATTGGTACATTTACAATTCTGAAAGTTAGATTGTAGCATATTGTTTTGGTTTCTATGCATTTCTTAGATCCAATTAGGATCTAACTATTTTCTCTCTCCATGATACAGGTCAGGACCAGAAGGAGACTTAGGATGCATAACAAATAGGGAAAAGGTCAAAGACATGAAGATTCAGATAATGTAGCTAATCAGCTCCAACATGTAGAAGCCCTCTTAAAGGCAATGCATGGACCCCTAAACCTTATTATGCTTTTATCTTACTTTCAGAATTGCATATGTTCTCTAAGTTCTAAATATGAAAGATGTAACCTTGAAGGAATACTTGTTTACTACATTTAGTTTGAATGCACAATGTAATGATCAATTATGAATTTGAAAATTTGAATTTGATCAATACTTAGAGTACAATATCATTGTTAATATGAATGCAAAAGCAATGTATTTCAACTTCATTAGCTAAATAGTAATGTTAAAGAGGTGTACCTTTATGCAATTTTTTAATGTTTACAATTTTCATACTACATGTGTGCTTTATCTTCTAAATTCAAGCAATTCTGCAACTTAGAACATCAACTATTCAATCCATAATTCAATGTAAAAGTAATGTCAACCCATCAATTTAGTATGCAAACTAAATTGGTAACAATAGGTTGATAGGATAACTGATGTTTTTTTTTCCATTCTCATGATATAGAGTTAGGAAAAAATTTGATGTACTCAAGAAGAGCGATAAAATGATAGGATAGCTTGATTGACCTTTAATGATGCATTTAAATGATGATACTAATGTGATTCCACTTGATTGCAAAATAGGTTTGGTTCCGAAAATTGAATATCTAGGGACTACTGCCATGACCATTAGATATGGTTGACCAGTTGACTGCCCAGGAGAGGGGAGTGATAGGTCGGTGTGGCTTGTCCTTTTTACTAAATATGTCACGGTTCCAAATGACCTAAGGTTTACTTACATCTATGGAAGAGTGATGACACTCTAACCATATTACTTTCCACTTTCCATTAGGTGAGATGACTATTATTCTTGAGGACGTATATAGATTATTGAGGATTCTGACTCAAGGTGAGTTGGTTTATTATGATCAGGTTTATGATGGAGTGACATGCAAATGGGTATTCATTGATCTGACGATTAGTGGTGAGAACATTCTGTGGTCACAATTTGTTTCATTTCCTCATCTTCCTACAATGTTTGGCTCTTTGCTTGGCTGTTGGTTGGGGTCGCATTTTAGAGGATATGATTTGTAGATTCGCAACATTTTGATTGAGGTTCTTGCGTGCTAGCACATTTATATCATAACATACATCATGTAGTATATAGACACGGTGTTTCACTTTCAACAGGTACAATATTATTGCAGCTTTGGACATGGGAGCACATTCCTATCATGAGACTCATTGCAGCTAGACACAAAGATCCAGGTTGGCCATTTGGTTTTCTATACGAGGGTAGGATTGTCCAGCCCCATCTAGTCAAGTTGGAGTTTTGGCAGTGTATGCTTGATGACATAGATTAGGTAGTATGGTGACCCTACCTTTGATGTGAGGCATGACATGAGGATGATGCAGAGCTTCCGTATATGTATGCACAATAATGGATGCTAGGATGGTCTTCTTTGATTATTGAGAGATTATGCTTCTACAGAGTGATGAGACAGTGTGGCCGGACACATGATATCCCATAGTGGTTAGCCTTATATGCTCATGTATAGGTGGAGAGATACATGTGGGGTCCATAGGTTGTGTACAGACACACATGTGAGGCGATACATCAGATGGGTTACATGGTATGGGACATGTTAGATCATATAGTGGATGCAGGGATGTCAACAGATTATACTCAGTGGTTTTCTCGACACTGATTTCCACGATTTACAGATCCATGTGAGTTGATACCTTATATAGATGATCCCTCAGATGATGATGGATTTAAAGGCGCTGGGGGGAGAGGTGGCAGAGCACCGAGACAGAGAGTCCCGAGGAGAGGTGGAGCTAGAGGTGGGGGTAGGGCGACGATGAGAGGTGGCCATGTACATATGTGAGATGGTTGGGTACATATGAGAGGTGGAGGGGTGGGTGATTGGGCTCCTCAGATTCCATTAGTAGTTTGGGGACAGAGACAACAAAGAGTGGCTAGACAGGCTCAGCTAGCGCATGCTAGACAAGTTAAGTATGCTCCAGTGATTCGAGTAGTACCATAGGTTCGGATAGCTCCATAGGATCCTATAGCTCCATAGGTTCAGCAAGCTATGGATACACTTACACATGATGTTAGGACTCTATAGGCTAGGGTGATTTCTATGAGTAACCAAATTGATCAGGTTGCTACTCTGATGCAAAGTTTTATGACAATGATGACACAAAGACCTAGTGTTGCGAGTACTAGTCAGACTCCTCCATCAGGTCCAGACAGTTCAGCGAGCAGATAGATAGATGGTATAGATGAGCCAGATGGGACAACTGGGATAGGTGGTATAGATGGTGCCTCTAGTTAAGATCATGAGTCTCCCTCTTGTTATATGATGTACCATCATGTATTGTAATCAAGATTCTGATGTACCTTTGGTTGATGTATCTTGATATACATTTGATAGACATTTGATGATCACTTTTATGATAGACACTCTTTCTCTTGATTCCCTTTTCTCTTTTATGATGTCATTATATGTTGGACTTATATTTTGATGATACATGGATGCACTTTTATATGGCTATGCATTTACTTTTATATGTTATGAATGGGTTGTCTTATGTATGACAATACTTAGATGGATGCAAAAAAGTATGATAAATGCTTTTATTTAATGTTCTTAATGATAAACTTAATCCAATGATATGGAATGAAACTAGATGAGAGAATGTTTTATTTTTGTTCTTTTCTCATGCAATATAGCTTTTAATGAAATGCACCTTAATGGTGAAAATGATGAATGATTTAATGTTTTAATGAATAATATACTTTTTTAAAGAATAATGATTGATGATTAATGATATGAAATGTGTTTGATTAAAGTCCAACATACTCAATTTTAAAAGAGAAAATGTGTTTTTGATGATATCAACGCTTCAAAAAACTCATTTCCCACCCAAGGAAACCTTTTATGCAAAACTACTTCTAAAATAAATGCAAATAACTGTAATTTTTCCAATGAATGCATGGATTAAATTTTCATCATCGATCTTTTTGGTACCTTTAGCACGTACAACCACCACTAGTGAGTTTGACAAGCCATGATGATATGAATACTGCTATTGCTAGATTTCAACAATGAAGTTGGTACAACTCTCGTTGGTTCAACCATGGGAGTATGAATACCGCTATCATCAGATTCAATGTTGCAAGTGGATGTTGGCATTAAGATATGGAAGATCTAAATGACCAAGGTATCCTTTTGCATAAATAGACATAGAATGAATCCCTTCCATATGTGAAATGTGCTCGATGACTCTTTGATGCTCATGTCTTTAGACAAAGTTGCATACTTCAATGAATCAATCTTAAAATAGTCAAAGAGCAATCAAGAAAAGTTGTCATGTTTTCATCATTGCTAATCTAGATGAAATATCATGGATTAACTAGAAATACATGACTCAAGAAAATTCAATACCTCATCCAAAAAAAATTAGTGCTATTGTTGTATCCATATTTCAAATAGAACTTCCATCCATTTTTGATATGTTAGTTTTTTTTATTTTTAATCCTCATAATAATAAGTCAATGAAGGTCAAGGATTATGTTTGTGTCAAGATCGGATGCAAATCGAACAATGATGTAAATTAAAGGTTCAAGTGTCAATTTGTTGTGGTTGGATGCCTTGATTCATGTGAATTGGTGCCTGCTTTGTTGAAATCCGTTGATTTTGGATTAATGCCCCCAATTGAAAAGAAATATGTTGGGCTTGGGAAAATTTCCAAAATATGACAAAAGCTCAGTATATGCAAGATGCATCTCATAGACTTTATTATGAATATGTACAAATGACGGATGCAAGGATACACACAATGGTGGTGGAAAGATGCAAATGGACAATGCAACTAGGCAAAACCTAAGGGTCAAATGGTGCTTGTTTACCATGTTTTCACCACTTAAATTTATTGCTCTTTTTCTGTCTTTTTTTCCTTTTTTTGCTACCAAGGCTCCTATTGCCAGGTTTTCACCAAGGCGCTTTTTATCTTTTTCAATTTTTTTGCTTTTTTTTTTGTTTTATTACCAAGGTGCCTGTTTGCAAGGTTTTCACCAAGATAGCAATTTTTCAGGATCCATATTTGAATGTTTTTTTACTTTCTTCATGCTCAATTTTCCACTTTTTTTTTTTCTCTTTTCTCAATTCTATTTCCACTATTTTTTAAATTCTTCAGGATCTCTTTTCACTATTTTTTTCATTTTTTAGGATCTCTTTTCACTGTTACAAAGAATGATGCTTTCTTCCATCTGATACTTCTCTCATTTCATACTCTTTTATCTGATACTCTCTTATCTAATTTTTCAGGTATAAAACCTCTTCAAGAGAATGTTATTAATAGGTTCTTGTAGCTCATCCCTATCACAATCAGCTAGCTTGTATCTTCCCATCCCAAAAGAAGAAGTGATAATGAATGGTCCCAACTAGTTTTCTTCCCACTTTCCTTTCTTCTCTCTTTCTACTTGATTCTTAGGGTTTTCCTGTAACACTAAATCACCAATCTGAAACAACCTAGGTTTTATCTTATTGGTGTAGTTCCTTGACATTTTGTTATGATATACCTTGAGATATTTATATGCATGAGTTTTATGTTCTTCTAAGAACTCAAGTTATTGAATCCTGGCAACCCTATAATCTGCATCTATTATCAAACCTTTTAACAAGACTCTCAAAGATGGATTCTAAGTTCTAAAGAGAATACATCCTCTACTCCATATACCAATGAAAATGGTGTTGCCCCTGTTGGTGTCCTTATGCTTGTCCGATATGCCCGTAATGTTAGATTAAATTGTACATGCCAATTTTGTTCCTAAATTATCAACTCTTCTTTTCAAAATTGCGAGAATGTTCTTGTTTGTTGCTTCTACTTGACCATTCTCTTGAGGATAATAGATGGAAGAAGAATGATGTATAATATGAAACTTGTCACATAGGTCATCTATATCCTTGTTTTAAAATTATTTTCCATTATCAGTTATTATAGCATGAGGAATGCCATATCAGCAAACGATGTGATTTAGGATAAACATTGAGATTTTTTTACCTGTTGCGGTCGTCAAAGGCACAACTTCTACCCATTTAGTGAAATACCTTGTTGCAGTTATGATATATTTATGACCATTAGATGAAGGTGGGTAAATCATCCCTATTAAATCAAAATACCATTAATAAAAGGGCCAAGGTGTGGTCATCAGGTGTAAATCTTATTCTGGCACATGAATCATGTTCCCATGATATTAGCATTTCTGACATATCTTGACAAACTGACAAGCATCATTCTCTAGAGTTGGCCAAAATTATCCCATGCGAAGGAATTTCTTACCTAAGTTTAACCCACTAGAATGAGACCCACAGATCCCCTCATTGACCTCTCATAAATCTAATTTATATTCCTCATCCTCTAGACATCTAAGAAGCGTTTCGTCCAGACTCTTGTGATACAATGTGTCGGAAAGGATAGTATAACAGGAAGCTTGGCACATGAAGTGTATCTTTTGATCCAAGGGTAAATTTTGGTCATTCAAGTAAGTAAAAATAGGTCCATACCAAGGTGAGTCATACCCAATTAACAAGAAAATGATTTGGGAGTCAGGAAGGTCAAATGCGGGTTTCACCAACTCTTCCACCAAGAATTTGTATCTAGCATTCTATTTTGGTATTTGAAGAGAGTCTAAGGTTGTCATGGCATCTATTGCTCTATTTCTGTCTCTTGGAATTTAATCAAAAGTAATCAAAGAAAATTAATTTTTCCATTCATCTATCATTCTTTTATAGGGCATCAACTTGTCATTCTTTGTTTGGTATACATCATTAATCTGATTTATGACTAGTTGGGAATCACCATATACTTGTAGTTCTGTCACTTTCCATTCTAAAGCCATTTTGATGCCTATGACTAGGGCTTCATATTCTGCAATATTTTTGGTACATGGAAAGATAATTTTATATGACTTGGGGATTTCAAAACCTTGAGGGCTAATCAAAATAATGCCTGCTCCAATCCATGTTTTGTTTATGATCCATCAAAGTAAAGTTTCCATGTTTTTGCCTCAACATTAATTAATTTTGAATCTAGAAATTCAACTTGAATAGGATGGTTATCAATAGAGGAGCCTCCACCAATTGATCCATTATAACTTGTCCCTTGATGGATTTTCTATCCACATATTCTATATCAAACTCACTCAATACCATCACCCATTTGGCCAATCTCCATGTGAGAGTTGTTTTTCTAAGTAGATACTTGAGAGGATCAATTTTAGCAATGAGCTTAACCTTGTGCACCAAAATATAATGACATAGTTTTTGGGAAGCAAAAACTACTACAAGGCATTCTCATTCAATGAAGCTATAATTAAGTTCATATTTGACCAAGGTTCTGCTGAGATAATAGATTGACTATTCTTTTCCATCTTTATCTTCTCAAGCCAATAAAACTCCTAAAGAGTGATTTCTTGCTAAAATATACAAGAGTAAAGAATTTTCTTTGATGGGTGGCATAATTATAGGTGGATTCACTATGTATGACTTCAATAATGAGAAATCTTCCTCACATTGTGCACCCCACTTGAAAACTATGTCTTTATGTAGAAGTTTAGTGAAAGAATGGCATTTTTCCGCCAATTAAGATATGAATCTTCTTATGGATTGTAACCTTCCTTGCACTAATCTCATTTGATTTATGGTTTTTGGTGCATTCATATCCATGATAGCTTGAACTTTCTCAGGATCAACGTCTATTCCTTTTTTTGACACTATGTAGCCAAATAATTTTTTTGATTGTACCCCAAATGCACACCTTTTAGGATTTAACCTAGCTTTGAATTTTTCTATCCTTGTAAAAAAAAATTCTAGAATAGGTAGATGATCTTTCGTTTCATGTGATTTAGCTAAGATATCGTCTACATAGTCTTCAATAAATGTATGCACCATTTCATGAAAATTTGTGGTCATTGCCCTTTGGTAGGTAGCTCCTCTATTTTTAAAGTCGAAGGGCGTGATGTTCCAGAAAAATGTACCCCAAGAGCATGTGGAATTTGTTTTCTCCTGATCCTCTAGTGCTATCTTAATCTATTTATATCCACTAAATCCATCCATAAGGGAGAACATATAATGTCCTCTCGTTAAATCCACTATAACATCAATGCTAGGTAATGGAAAGTCGTCCTTTGGGCATGCTAAGTTGAGATCTCTAAAATCTATGCATACTCTAATTGATTTATCATGCTTTGAAATTGGCACAATATTGGATATCCATTCAGCATAGGCTATAACCCTTAGGAACCCCATTTTTAACAACTTTTCCAATTCTACCTTTATTAGTAAAGCTATATGAGGATGCATTTTTCTTAGCTTTTGTTTCACCTGCTTAGCTCTTGGTCTTATTTTTAAGTTGTGCATAATGAAACTCGGATCTAACCCTGGCATATCTTAACAAGACCATGCAAAATTAACTTTCTTTTCTTTGAAGAATTGGATAAAATCTTGCCTTTCTGGTGGAGTTAATGAAACTAAAAGGTGTATGAATCTTGGCTCTAATTTGGTGCCAATGTTTACCTTCTCCATAGGTTCAATAAGTATGGGATACATTTCCTCATCATGCTCTGACAAAGTGCCCAAACTCTCTTCCTTAGGTGCCTCAGTTGGGTTTTCACCACTAGACCATTTCATTTATTTATTTATTTATTTTTTTTAATTTTTTACTTTGGATTGAGATATTTTCCCCTTGATTCCATTTCTAAACTTTGATCGAATTCATTGGTGAAAGAGGGTTCAACCACATTAAGGTATAGGGCTATGAAATTATCATTGGAAAAATAAAGTATGTCATTTGGCTCGGGTAAGTCCCAATCAATCAGTTCAGGATGGATAAGAGATAAAGGTCCATTGGGTAAATTATTCTCCATGAGGTTTAAAGACATGAATTATTTATAAGGTCATACATTGTATCACTCAAATCTATGGCATGAGCTTGCTCAAGGTGTTCCATAGAACTTGGATCAAAATCGTCCTCAGTTGAGTCCTCTCAAATTTCTAGTGGATAAAATACTTGCAGATTAAACCTAAAATTCTATTCTCCTAACCATGAATATAACCATGGTTCACCCACCCAAGGAGTTCCATTTGATTCTTGTCTTAAATCTGATTCTCAATAATTATTTGGCTCTTGATTAGAACTTGATCCTTGATCAACACTTGGTTGTTTATTTGCACTAGATGTAGGAGAATAGGTATGAATTACATCCGATTCCTTGTCATGACAAAAAGCCTTAGATAAGGAATCCAAATCAAGTTTAGCAGAGTCATCTTCACTTTTGTAATCTAGCATATGAATTTTGTCATAGGATTCATTGAAGTTGTTTGGACCATTTCCTTGTTCTTGGTATCCTATTCCTGGTTTTTCATCTTTATATCTCCGAGGAGGTTGTATGGGTTCTAGAAATACTTATTGCTTATTCCCAAAGGTCATCTTCCTTTATATATCATTTTTTTCATGATTTGAAAACCTTTTCCATATTGATGTGTTTGAATACTCACATTTTGGAGCCTTTCTACATGAGAACTTGAAGCCTCGTCATCCTTTTATAATCATTTAAAAACCTCATTATCCTCTTCTTCCCTTAGTGAATGGTCACTTTCTGTCCCAAAATGGGCATTATATTTGTCATTTGAATGATCACTAGTTGGTCTACCATGTGACTTTGGAGAAGTAGGTAAACCAAACAATGACACAAAATATTATCCTACACTTTTTTGATGGATTTTGCATTGTTTCTCAAATTTATTCATTAACTTATCCATTTTTTGATAATGTGTTTCTTGGACTCTTTCATTTTCAACTATAGGGGAGTTTGAATCTTCCTCCTTTTTATTTGAAACACTTAATTTAGCATTCTTGCTACTTCCATCTACAAAAATATCTTTCTCTTTACCCTTAGTTGATGTTGATGAGTTAGTTTTGCCCTGATTTGAGTTGGTGATTAGAGTTGAACTAGGACCATCTTCTTGGTTTTATTCTTTAGGAGCACTTGATGTAGCCCCTTCACTATTGTGTGGAACTAATGTCTCATTCACAAGTTTAACAATATTACAGTATTGAAATGGATTCACGTCTCCACTTATAGTAATTTCTTCTCCCATGTATGGAAACTTCATACATTAATGATAAGTGTAACACACCGCTTGCATTTCATGGATCCATGGTCTCCCTAGAAAGATGTTGTAAGTTAATTTCATGTCAATAACTTGGAAAATGGTATCCTTTTTAGTTGGCCCCACTTGAATGGGCAAAACCTCCATTTCTTTGGAAGACTTTTCTTCATCATCATAGACCTTAATGGTGATCTTCTTCTTTGGATCAAGGACCCCTTCAGAGAACCCTAGAGATTTTACTAGACTAAACGTGCAGATGTTTAGACCAGCTCCCTCATCAATAAGCACTCTTTTGACACTGTATTTATGTATAAAAACCTCTATATGCAGTGGAGGATTTTGGGGATGGTTAATAGACATATCTTGTTCAGAAAAGGATAAACAATGAGGTAAAATAATATGACCCATCATATTTTGAAATCTATCCACATCTAGGTTGTCAGGAATGGTAGTCTCCACAAGAGCCTTTTCCAAAATCTCCTTGTGATTTGGTGAGAGCTTTAACAATTCGAGAATTGAAATTTGGGCGGGATTCTTTTGCAATTAATCCACAATATTATATTTCCTTTGAGAAGAAGATGGTTGATTAGGGAAAATATTCTTAGGGGTGGTCCCTTGTAATTTTATCTTTAACTCTTGCCCCCCTAGTAACAACATTGGAAGTTTCTTTCGATAATTCATCTTTTACAACAACAACATTGATAGTATTCTCATATCCTGACAAGGAATTGATTACATTATCATAGCTATGTGAAAAATTGACTTTGTTATTTCCTCCTTTGTTATTTTGATTACTATTTGAAGATTCCCCTTTCTCATGATTGAAGAAAGGAGTTTTAAAGCCCACATCATCTTCATTGTTTTGAGGCCCTTCCACCTTGATCACATCATTATCTATTAAGTCTTGCACCTCATTCTTTAATCTCATGCATTCGTTTGTCTTGTGCCCTTTATTCTGATGATACTCACAGTGATGATTATCATTCCACCATGATAGTTTGACTTGTGGTTCATGTATGCACCCTAAAATGGTCGCCTAGACTATGGGCCCCATTCATCATTTTATCAATTTATCAAATTCCCGAATCAATGCTTTGCAACATTTTAAATTCAAATCAGTTTCCTTGATCAAATCGTAATTAATTTAATTATTTCAATATTTCCTAAGGTTTGATCATTTTTTCAATAATATTATTTAATTAAAAGAAAACATCTATTTTTATTAAATGAAATAATCTTATTTAAATAAAAGAAAATATCTCTTAAATGAAATAATCTTATTTAATTAAAATATCCCTTTTTATTTAAATGATTTTATCTTATTTAATTAATATCCCTCTTTTAATTAAATAATCTTATCTTATTTAATTAAAAGAAAATTCATCCTTTAAATAAATAAAATCCCCACTTAAAGCTCTCTTTTTGATAAAAAAGGAAATAAATCAAATAAATAAATTTTAAAAAATCCTTTTTTTCTACATCTTCCTAAGTGGTGGGCTTTTTTTGCCTCTTAATCATAGCCCTTTGATCTTGCCTTTGAAGATTTAAAGCACATGGATCAACCAGGATTTAATCTCCACCATTGCTTTATTTTCCTTTTTTTACCTCTTAATCTCCACCGTCCATTGCTCTTTATAAGGAAGCCTCTCCTTCTCATTTGCATAATTATGATAATAAAAAAACACACAGATTCTTTAGTTTATTGTTATGCTACAGGATTGGAGAGCAATTTTGGAAGAGAATTTGAGCACTTGAGCTTGGATATTGCAACTTCTCTCTTCTTGTCTTCTTCTCTCATGCATTCATGGCAATTCATTTAGATTAATTTTGCATTTGCATTTTAGATTAAACTCATATTTTCTTTCGTAGATTAATTTTGCATTCGCATTTCCTTTCATAGAATAATCATGCATTGTTATCATATAGATTAATTCCATTATCGTATAGACAAAATCATGCATTATCATATAGAATCTCTCATTTTATGGTGTACTTGCAGGGGCAAAAGCTAGGTCAATTTGAGGGCCTCCATCACACACCTTTGCACTCCATGAATAGAGAGTTATGAGTCGCCATTTGAGACCTCATTCTTGAGTGATCTTGGATATAATGATTCATAGAAGTGTGACACATTTTTGGCGCCTACCGTGGGGCAGAACATCCATTTCTATCATCACATTTGAAAATTTCTTCTATCTTCTATATATTATTCTCTCAGTGTTTTTAAAGCTTTCATTTTGAGCCAAATCTGACCCCACCATCACGTCTGAATTGTCGTTTTGGTTGAAAATGACTATAAACTTGCCCATATTTGACGAAAGTCAAATCTGTGGAAAATATTTTTGCCCAAAAAAACTTGCATGGAAATCGAGGTAGATTTTAGATCATCTATGCACGCAGCCCGAGGTAGATTTTCAAAAAAAAATCTGAAAAAAATAATCAAAAATAAGATTTTTATAGTATGTTAAATTTGACGGCCATATGACCGTCAAAATCTGGGCCTTTTGTGACAACCCCCAGCCCTTCAAATTTAAGTTTACAGTCTTCTGACGTCAGCAAGGTTTGAAAAGTCTTTGCCTTCACCATTGGAGTTTTTGAAATTGCAGTCTAACTTCAAACGATCATATCTTGTTAATTTTAGGTCCAAATTGAGTGCAATGTTTTTTGATTTTGGGTAGAATTGTCTGAAGATTTCTGGGTTGTTCTTAGTTTTTGGATTTTAGTCACCGATTTATTAGAAATTGTAGGTTTTCATCACTGTACCTGTCTAATCCTCTATTTTGTAGCTTCTAAAGCCTCGTACGGGCTCATACGGTAACATTTTTTAGTGCAACTTTTTTTGAAAGTGCGTGATTTTTCATCTACTTTCTGAATATACAATCATATTTCTGATTTTATGATTTTTTTAACACTAACCAATCTTTGGCTTTGTTGTTCTTGATGTTTATCTTTGATTACAACCTAACAGTGGTTTGCAGGACGTTGAAAAAGAAGACTCAAACAAAGACTACTAATGAAATCATCTTGTAGGTTGCCTTGATCGATAGCGCACTAAATATTGTGCTTGCATTTTGTTTTGTTTTATTAAAATAGGAACCCACATGCAGGACTTCTAAAATGAACTTCTATTTGGTATTTTTAGGAATGACAATAAT
>MU224790.1:6264453-6337778 GCA_018584345.1 Thuja plicata
CAATCAAAAGAACAATTGGCTGATATCTTCACCAAGCCACTGCCCAAGGATACATTTGAGTACTTGAGAAAGAGACTAGGGGTCAAACCCATGTCTACCAGTCAGTAAAGGACTGAAGGCTGCATTAGCTATATATTATCAGAGTATCATTCATGTTGATGCAAGCAAAAGATGAATTTCAAAGCTACATCTATATACAGAAAGGTATATATCAGAACTGAGCACCGGAGCATATTGTTGCATTACTAATGGATAAGGGAAATTCAAGAAATATATTATGGATAGAAGAAAATAATTGTTTGACATGAATGTTAGATATTTGTAAAATATTTGTTTGGCATTGTTGTCAAAGGGAGAGAATGTATCCATATTATCACAAGAGGTAGGTTATCCATTATCAGATTACTCCAAATAGGGAGAGATCATATCCATAGGGAGAGAATTTGTATAAAAGTTGCTAACAAGAGAAAGAGACATAAAAAAAAAAAAAAAAACAAGTCAAAAGAGAGAAATTGACACAAGAAGAAAACACAAACACATCAGTACAAGAAACTCAAAAAGCTGCAAGAATCAAATCTAAGCTAATACAGAGCTTACTGGCGGTCAGACATTTCTATCAGTTATCAAAATAAACTGTTTGGTAATTTCATGAATCTCAACAATTGTATTTCATATTGTATTAGAAATAGTATAGTGTGATAATATAGTATGTTGCCATCAGTGCCAAAGGGAGAGATTGATGACATGTAACTGATTGAATGTTTGATAATGTTAAGTTGAAAATGATGCAATATATTAAAATAGTTAATGGTTTGTATTGTCATTGATGTCGACTTGATATTATCTGTATGGTCATATACATAATGCCAAAGACTTCAGAGAATCAATGGAACAATGATTATGCTTTCAACAATGCATAAAAGTCAAGTATTCACTAAGTGATAGACAACACCGACGGAGTGCACCCCATCGGTAAAGGAAGAGAAAAAGTCACAGTAATACCCAACGAGCAGAAGACAGTGTTGCCTGACAAAGCAAAATCACAAGTTGCCCAACGGACGAAGATCTCAAAGCTAACTGGAGTTACACCGACGGAACAGAGAGTTCAAAAAATGACAAAATATCTAGCTGACAGAGCTTAAGGATAGAATTAACTAGTTGTTTAATTCGACCACAGTTAAGTAATTGATTTAAAGAAGATTTATATAATTGGCAAGAAGATAACTACGAGATAAATCAAGAGTTAAAGCCAAAAATCAAATTGGCTGGATTGTTTTTTATGCCAAGAATCAAGAATCATGAATTAAGGAGTATCATGTCTATATAAGAGACAAGCATAATTCATTTCCACAAGCAATCAAATACACGAAAGGGGAGTGAATAGAAAGAGGATGTTGTAGAGAAATTGGTGAAGGATAAACTTCATGCAGTCCTGATCAATCAAGCTGAAGGAGAGCTAAAGAATTTTGTAGACACCGACGAACAGTGAAGCACACCATTACAGAGAAGAAAGAGTGGAGCAAAAGGAATTGAATTGATACATTGATCAGAGAGGTATTGTACTTAAATAGATCTAAAAATCTACAATTCAAAGTTGCATTAGAAACAGGTCATAGTGTTTCAGTTTAACCATTGAAACATCAAGTCTCTTAACAAAGCAGGACTTAATAGTCCTCTATAATTGAGGTATATCCTAACAGATTGCCAAAAAGGTTGATTCATGAAAGTAGCATTGAATTTGCATAAATCCTATTGACAGCCTAAGAAGAAGGTTGATTCAAGGATGGTAGCAAGATTTTCCTAAAGCCTATTGACAGTCTAAGAAGGAGGCTGATTCAAGGATGGTAGCAAAATAGATGCCAGACACTATGTGACAACCTATATGTATAAAATCCTCTAACAAGGTCACACTTAACAGTGTGTTTGTAACCTTTAACAGGGTTGGCTCCTAACAAGGCTCACTGCAGAAGAGTGAAAATTTGGGCTACCGGTCCCAGTGGTTTTTCCCTTAACAAGGTTTCCACGTTAAAATCCATGTGTTATGTGTGTATGGTTTATTACTTTATTGTTTTTACATTTCACATATGCATTTCTGGATCGATTGGTATACTCTGCATATTTACTGAGTATCGGTAAATAAGTTTTACTGCTTATCAGTTATCAAGGAGAATAAGGACAGACAAGGTAAACTGACAGACATATAATTATTTCAAGTATTTCAAGGCATGCATCTTGTAGGGACTTAATAATCTGAGGTATATTGATTGGTGGATTAAAGTTTAAATGATAAATTTTTGGGGCCACTGATTTACCCCCCCTCCTCTCAGTTATTACTAACAAATTAAAGTCATCTCAAAAGGGAATGGGAATATAGCTTCGATTGAGAATGGCTTTGGAGCTACCATTTTCTTCATATTATCCAATTACATTTGGAAAATTTTGATTTGTTTATTCATGATTGCAATTGGATTTTCATCTTCTTCCTTCTTCTTTAGATTAGTCATATCATAATCGTGAGGGAGCTTTACCCCTGCTTGGGCTAGGTCAAAGAAATACTTCTCCCTATCTCTCTCTGAGATTTTCTCCATGATTTTCATAAAGAAAGGACTTTGGGTCACTTTGTTTACTCTCTCTTCGATGACCTACTCACCTTGAAAGTCCCTATTTCCTTGATCATTCATGTTATTTCCTCCATTGTTAATATCATTACCTCCCCCATTATTCTCATTGTTATTTGTGTCATTGTTTCCACCATTATAATTATCGTTATGGGAATTGGTGTCTTTATTAACATGATGGATGAGGTTAGGATCCATACATCCAAAGGGAAATGTCATTGTTTTGTTGATCTCCAAGTTTTATTGTCTATTAGTGTCACACATTTAGTCATAATCAAGGCAGGTTGGTCGGTCATCATTGCGACTGAGCCATCCCACCAAGGTTGAGAGCACGCAGTAGTTACTGTCGAGAAAGTCAGTGGTCACTGAGTACTCAACAGTTGCCATGCAAAATGATTTCTGAGTTGCATAGACAGTCTGTGTCGAGTGACATTTTTTTATCAAGCATTAGAGTTTACCTATGCCGAGTAAGACAATTTTGATATATGTGTTTGGAATGTCAAAAACACTTAGTTTAACTATTTTGGCCAACATCTATGAATCAGTTAATGATTATTCACCATATTTAATACATTAATTATGCATTATTTCTGAGATCATGAATTCTTATGCAAGCCATGCAACCAATCAAAATTAGGAATGCCTAGGCGACAAAATATGATGAATCTAGATCATAGATCTTGATCTGGATGTTTCATCAGTGATCTATATATGGGATTCTTCAAACCCTAATCTATGCATATGTGTGGATGTGGATGTAAAGAGCATAGATCGGGTGTGTATGCATGTTTTAGATATTTGAAGTGTAGGCCAGACAGAGTGACGGAGCAAAGCAGTGAAGAGAAGAACATAGATATATCATATTGAGAGATTAGTTAAGAGTTGGAAAGAGGAGATCCGTTATCAACATTTGTAGTGCAGACCAAAGGATCAGGTACTAATACATTCTAGCAAGTGAATCAGGGTAAAATCCTCAACATAGTGGTCCTAACATGCCTTTTCAAATCTCTTAACAGAGTGATTACTTTGTTGTAAGTTTAAATCATTTAACAAAGTAGATTGTATAAGTCTGTAAGCTCTTAACAGTGTAGACCCCTCTCAGGGTAGATCATCAGAAGTGATCAAACTTTTTATCCCTAACAGGCACACTTTATTACTGCAGCAGTGAAGATTTGTGGGTCTCATCCCCACCCTAGTTTTACCTTTCAAGGGTTTTTGGGTTACCAAATCTTTGTGTTATGTGTTCATTATGGATATGGTTAGATGTTAAATCTATTACAACATTTGAGTTTATGTTTATGAATACATGGTTGAATCATTTTTTTTAGTAGTGTAAAATTTTTATAGATCTAATTTGCCCCCCCCCCCCATCTCAGTTACTGCTTTCCCATATTAGACTTCCAACAATTGGTATCATAGCATTGTTCTCTTAGAAAGAAGTTTAACCGCTTGAGAGTTAAGATCTTGGAAATAGAGGTTTATAAGTTGGGAAAGGTCATTGAGAATAAGAATATTGATATCCAGCCGACACTACAGCATCTTGAAACAACAAGAGAAGAATTGAGGAAATCCTTAAAAGCTAGGAAAGAATCGGCAACACAGTTGAATGACACTTCATATAAATAAGAAGACACTGAAGGTATATTTGACAATGGAGATTCCAAATAAAGCAGTGCAACAATTGTAGATCTATTGGAGAAGAATGACACATTGAAAGAATGAGTCAAAATTCTAAAGATAGAATAAGAAACTCAATCAATTACACTATGTGAGGTGATTGATCAGAAGAAGAAAGTTGAGGAAGAAAAGACAATGACAAAAGAAGATGGCTACCAGACTTGATTAAAGGAAAAGTGATGTGCAAAAGCTCACAAACAATCAATTGGACATGGTCAACCAACTATTATTTGCAAATCAAGAGATATACAAAAAAGAAATCAAAATTACATATATCAGATCTGAGAACAATCAATTGAAAAAATGAGTTGAGATCTGAAAGAGAACTCATTGAGAAGATAAACAAACCAAATAAAGCCTTGAGATACTTTGAGGAATTGATGAGATCACTAAGGAGGAATAATGACACATTTGGACTTGGACATACCGAGCACCTGTCATCCACTGAAGAAGGAGAATCGTCAAAGAGTGGAGAACAGAGGAATGCAAAGATGAAGATCAACAAACCTACATGTCATCATTGTGGGAAACCTGGTCACACAGAAAAAATTTGCTGAAGAAAGAACGGTAAGTCCAATCCTAAAATCAAATTAAAAGCATATTTCTTTAACTATAAGAAGCATGGAAATCACGCACATGACTGTAGGTCAAAGACTAGAAATACACCTACTTCACCTAGATTTGAAGTACATTGTTATAAATGCCAAAAGTTTGGTGATAGAACTCAAGATTGCAGATCCAATGCAAAATCCAAATGGACATCCAAGAAATAAGGCAATGTACTGAGGAAAGGTAACACATTCAATTGGGATTACAATACAAGGCATAGTTGTCATTATTTTGGAGAATAAGGTCATATTACAGAAAATTGTATAATGACACACTTTAGAGATAAATCCAAGAGTTGGATGAATGAAATTTTGGTTTATTATAGTTCTCACAAGATCAGTCATACTAAGAGAGACTGCAAGACTAGAGCCTCGACACCTACTATTGAGCAGATAAAGAGTCTGATGAATCTAACATGAAGAAAGAAATAAGAAGCAAGTAGTAGTTGATCCAACAAAGTCAAGATCACCCAATCCAATGGATTAGATGATCACACTACTTCCAATTAAGAAAAGAAGGTATGTAAGGAACTGTTTTCTCTAATGCTATATTTTACATCAGTTCCTAACATAAAATGTATTAAAGTTCAAGTCTGCATAAGTTAAGATGCATTAGGATAGATCTGAGACAAGAACCGAGCAAAGAATTGATATGCATAGTTGATGTCGAGCATCAGTAGTAGTATGTGCCAAGCTCCCATACCGACTAAGCTGATATGATGACCGAGTGTCAATAGTGATCGAGTCACTATTCTGACTGAGTGATGGAATGAGTTAACCAAGCTATTTATTCAAAGGATGAGACAACTATTATTTACCTACCACTATATGGAACACTTAATGAAGACCTAATTCAAACGTTTGAGGGTATATAATGGATTTAGCCATTCATTTTTCATTTCACATAGTGATTAGAGTTTGTAGAGTGATTTAGAGATGATTTGAAGAGTGAGTTGAGAGAAGTTTGTAAAGATTCCACCTATATATTATCGACAAGTATAGAGAAAGGTTGAAGACCCGTTGTTGCTAAGTTACCCAAAGTTCATTTCACAAAGCCTAATCTGAACAAATGGCTGCCAGTACATCTACTGGAGTGAAAAAAAAGGATAAGGAAATGAAGAACATTTAGTTATTTAGGAGTGACACCTATGCATCGGCCAATTTCTATGTTGTACCTGAGACTACGGTGAAGGGAGATATTTTGGGAGCCCTGCCATCAATCCTACCCAAAGTCATTATGATCCATGACGTGATAACATGCTACATGGGAAAGATTAGTGAAGTTGGAGATTTTGAGTTGAGGGAAGCCTACAACAAACTATGTGAGAATGGGGCATTGAAGGCTGAACATTAGCACATTGTCGATAAAGGGTTAGTCCGTGCCCTAGATTTCCCGCGTGACTTCAAAATCGAATGGATCAAGATAGTCTTGAGTAGAGTTCATGACATGAGCATATGGATAGAAAATGGACTAGTGAAGATCACCAAAGATATCATCCACCAAGTTACTGGTTACCCTATTGTACAAGGGAAAAGGAAAATGTGTTGTCAAAGTAAAGAAGAAGTTGAAAAGAAGACTCTTGCCGAGTGGAGTAAAAGGGAAATGACAATTTCAACGATCAAAGATCCTGAAGTTGACTTTGCGGTAAGAGTGATTGCTCACAAATTTTATTAGTCAAACAGATTGGATAGTGTTCCTTGCATTGTAGTTGACCAAGCATGTAAATATTTAAAAAGGATCATACTTATGATCTTGTCAAGCTACATTTGAATCAACTTGTCAAGAACCTACCATCCATCAGGAAGGCAAAGAAATCTATGTGTAAGTTTGGATCCCTGTTAGTACGTATATTTTCCTATGTTCAAAATACTTTTCCTACTATAGGAGATGTAGTATGGAGTCAGGAATGACCAGTAATAGTATAGATTAATGAGTTCATACAACAGATAGGAGAAAAATTTGACAATGTTATGGGTAATTACTTTGTAGAGTTCAAGAAAAATATGACATTAAGGAGCAGAATCCCTGTATCACTAGTTGCGAAGTATTATGATGATGTTTGATTTCTAGTTGATACTGATTACACTTATGTACAAGCTTTAGTACCGAGGGTAGCATGGCCATTATCCTATGAAGTGGATATAGATGAGACATCTGCAACAATCACAACATTAGTTGCAAAAAAATTTGATAAGAAGGCTACATTATTTAGGAAGTACGAGGAAGAAAAATCTAAGATCACCATGGGATTGAAGGCTACAACCATGGAGAGGAAGAGGAAGAAAATAGTGAAAAATCTTGAAAATATGTTTGGAGAACAAGAAGAAGAATAAGATGTACCAATACAGATCACACAAGGTCAAGGAGAGGACCAATCTAGTGATTCAGAAGCGAGTGAAGATGAAGATGTGGAAGTGGATAAGTAGGGTAAGAAATTAATGGTTGCCAAGTCAACTAAGAAGAGGAGTTCATAGCAGAAACCTACTCCTCCTGCCACATCTAGAACGAGAACCAGGGCATCAACAACTACAATAAAAACTGAGCCACCAAAGAAGATTTTATTAAAGAAAGCTGAAGGCGAGAGCTCAGGGAAAAGGAAATGAGTACAAACTAAAGTTGAGATGAGAAAACCCAAGAGGAAATTGAGAAGGAAATATGTGTTGGGAAAAGATGATGAAGATGAGGAAGTGATAGATATAGAAGACATAAAAAAACACAAGGCAGCTACATTCAAACATCCTACAAACGTTGATGAGATTTGCAATGACATCAAGAGTTTAGCAGGTTTGTTAGGTTTTAAGTTCATCAAATTTGAAAAGATAAGTAAAACTGACAAGGTAAAGATAGAAGATGCAATGATAGATATGTTAGCATCATTCATAATGACACCATTAGAAATTGGGAATCATATCCCCGAGGACTTGTCTATAAATATTGAACAAAGATGGAAGTTTTCTCTTACAACTGAAAGGTAGATTAGAGAAGGAGCATTAGCCCAAATAATGTCTGAACTGACACAAAAATAGAGAGAAAAGTTCATGGAGAAACATAGGAATAGGTTCATTCCTAAGTTGAAATTATATTCAACAATGAAGAATGATGTTGAAGGAGTTGTACAATACAACCAAAGAATTTGGAAGATAATTTTTGGACTGTTAGTTGATAAAAGTGCAAGCAAAGATGAAGGCGCATCATAACAAGTTCAGATTTGGTGCAAGGCACCTCCCTATATCTTTTTTTGGTGTTTTTTTGGGTTTTTTTAGGTGTTTAGGTGTGTGTTAGAATAATATCCAAGGGGTTGGATACAATGTTAGTTTACTTCATGTTTGTAGGACCTTAGTGCCCATTGAGTGTTTTAGGACATTTTGGTTTCAAATTGTGAAATGTTGCCATTTTGGGGTAATATGAGTTATAGGTATGTTTTAAGACCCTACACATCTTATTTTGGGTCTTAGAGGTCAACATCCATCATCGAGTTGAATAACAAGGTCAAATTGCTCAAAATGACAAAATATTGCTAGCAACTTTTAAAGTTGCTCGAGCAACTTTTGCAAGATGTGACAAAATATAGTTAAAAATGATGTAACTACCCCATGCTCAATATATGAGCATGGTTTTGATTCTTTGAGGAGGTTAATGAAATTTTGGATTGAAACACTTAATTCTGACACCTTTGTATGGATGATTGTATCCTCTTTTGTGTAATTTGCAATGTGACTTTGCTTCTATATGGTTGTGTACGGATTGGCAGAGGTTATCAGGATCCATGAAAGTGTAGTGTTTTCTTTCATCTTTCTTATGCATTAGGTATTTTGTTTTAAAGTTCAATAGAAGTTAAGTTACACATTTTTGAAGGTCACTGGTCTGACAGAGACAAAAACAGTGCTACCTAGGTAGAAATGGCTCTAACCTAAAATTCCTCTGGTGGATTTGTCTGAAACCATGGGGAAACTAGGGTTAGGGACTGTAGATAGGCTTGTAGTTTGTTTTTTGGTTTTTTCATTTGATTTCATAGGCAGAAAGTGAAGCCGTATGGCTGACTGGTGAAACTAGGTGAGCTAGGACAGGGAGAAGAAAAACTTTGTGCGAGCACCCAAGACCTTTTGGTAAAGACTTAGTGGAATTTATAGATGAAATAGATAGTCTCCTAAAATTATTCAATGGTGTTTGGAGGTGAATTAGAGGTTGGAGACAAGATTAGCAATTTCTCATGCTTGCTGGTCCAAAGGCCTAATTAATAGGCTATAATCTAGGGCCTGCAAGAAAATAGGGTTTTGGGTGCCATCAGAGGTCATGGTTTTGGATTTTGATAGGGTTGAATTATGTCTTGAATATTTTCAAGTTTATTTGTGGAGTCATTTGGGGATTTTGGAAGCATTAGGCCAAAATCGGTGAAAACAGACCTACTAGGAATTAGGCAATTAGGCCTCCTAGTGGATTAGTGACCAATTGGATTGGTAAAAGGTATTGGAGTATTGGGATGAGTGAAGAATGACCTAGGATGGGTCAATAAGGATGTTAAGAGTCTTGGAGAATGTATGGGAAGATCCTAGGCAGATATTTGACATTCTAGGTGGAGGATTAGTGGAAGAAACTAGGATTTTGGTAACAAGTTGGACTAGTTAAGCTTGGTAACATTGGAGTCTTCTTGAAACCAACTATACCTTGGAGGATAAGTTGGTAGAGGGGGTATTAGAGGTCCTAATTTGAATAATATCCAACAAAGAACAACCATGGTATGGTTGGATTAGACAATCAAACACCTTAAAGTGAAGAAGAGCACTAGTTGTCAAACCCTCTGCATCAGAGTGGTATCAGAGCCATATACATTATTGGAAGTTGTGTATGTCTAAAGGGGAAGAGAGGAAAGAGGTGGAAAACATTCCTCCTAAGGCAATGAGTAGGGATTCCATAGTAGAATTAGTTCAAGGCCTCTTGGAGAAGGCTAATGTGTCCGAGACAAAGAGCAAGAAGAAGGTCACTGGATGGGGAGATGAAAGTGATGGAGATGAAAGTCAGACATAAGAGTCATCAAATGAAGGGAAAGAACCTGAGAAAAACAAAGAACAAAAGGTATTCTTAAATGCCTTCAAATATTTAAACAAGGATAGCATGGAACACATAACATATTATTGTGGTAGCCTGAATGGAGAAGAGTTGTTAGATTGGCTTGAAGCTATTGACAACCAATTTGATTACAAAGAAATCTCAGAGGAGAAGAGGGTTAGCTATGCTAAGGCTAGACTCAAGGGATCTTCATTGGTGTGGTGGAACATGATTCAGGATGAAAGAGTGAATAGTGGAAAGCAAAAGATTATTTCTTGGGAGAGGATGAAAATCAGATTGAGGGCACAATTCTTCCCTACTGATTATGAAATTCAAATGTACCAAAAGTTGAAAAACTTAAGATAGAAGGAGATGATAGTGAATTCATACATAGAGGAGTTCCATAAACTAAGCCTAAGGGCTAGGAGGAAAGAGGATGAAATGGAGAAGGTGGAAAGGTACCTAAATGGGCTAAGGCAAGGGATACAAGATGAGATTAGCATGATGGCTCCTGACAGTATGCACAAGTGTTTCCAGTTGGCTTTAAGAGCAGAGGATAAGGTTAGCAGAAGGAATGAATTCCATCAAAGAGGAAGAGGTGGCAGTAATAACAAAGTTTTTTAGAGAGGTAGGGGTAACTTTGGTTGAGGATAGAGCCCAAATAGACAAGAAGATAGTCAGTTCATGGATAGTAGTGGAGGAAACCAGTATAGAGGATCTTTCCAAAGGGGAGGATACAAACGTAGAGGACCACCAAGAGGTAGGTTCCAACCCCAAGGGAGATCTAATTCAGATTTCACTGGTAGGTGTTATAATTGCAACCAAGTGGGTCATACAATGGGCAGGTGTCTAGAGAAGGCTTCCTCATTTTTAATGGGGGATAGAAGGAATCAGTTAGTTAAAATGGAGGATACCCAAAGTGTTACTTCACCCATATCCAAGGCAGGGCCAATATTGGATGGGGAGAACTTGATGTTAAGAAGAACCCTGTTGAAAGTGCCTAGCACCATAGAGACACCCCAAAGAAAGAACTTATTCAAGACAACTTGTAGGTCTCATGGGAAGATTTGCAAGGTTATAGTGGACTTTGGGTCCACTAAGAATATAGTATCCACTGAGATGGTGGAGAAATTGAAGTTGAGAAGGATACCTCATACCACACCTTATAAGGTTTCATGGTTGAACAAGGGTCAACAAATAGTGGTAGATGAGTAAACTATGGTTGAGTTTGAGATTGGGGAATATAAGGACAAGGTCCTATGTGACATACTGCCTATGGATGCATGCCATCTTCTCCTAGGATGTCCATGGAAGTATGATGTCAAAGCAATGCATGATGGGGAAAGGAATACTTATGTGATCGCCAAGTTGGGAAAGAAGTTTCAAATGAATCCTTTACCAGAACCTAAAGAAGAGAAGAATGTGGGAACAAGTGTGATGTTATTGAGTGGGAAGGAGTTTCTAAAGGCCATGAAGAAGGAGAAAGGAGTCTGTTGTGTAGTAGTGATCAAACCAAAGGAGGAAACTAAGGAGAAAGTTTGTTTGCCACCAGAGATACAAGATTTATTAGAAAAGTACCATGACATAGTAGATGATGGTTTTCCAAGTTCCTTACCACCTATGAGGGATGTGAGTCATCAGATTGACCTCATTCCTAGAGAAAATTTTCCAAACAAAGCAGCATATAAGATGACACCAAGCCAAAATACAGAGATAGCAAAACAAATCCAAGATTTGTTAGATAAGCAGTTAATAAGGAAGAGTTTTAGCCCATGTGTTGTGCCAACAATACTTGCACCTAAGAAGGATGGAAAATGGAGTATGTGTATGGAATCCAGGGCTATAAACAAGATCACAATAAGACATAGGTTCCCAATGCCCCGGATAGAAGACTTGATGGACAATCTTGGAGGATCTTATTACTTTTCTAAGGTGGACTTGAAGTCAGGGTATCATCAGATAAGGGTGAGGCCAGGTGATGAGTGGAAAACAACTTTTAAGACCAATGAGGGTTTGTATGAGTGGCTAGTAATGCCCTTTGGCCCAAGTAATGCACCTAGCACATTCATGAGGCTCATGAATGAAGTACTAGCAGAGTTCATTGGTAAGATTGTAATAGTTTACCTTGATGATATTTTGATCTTTAGCAGGTCCAAGGAGGAGCACATGAAGCATTTAGAGATGGTCTTAAGGAATCTACATCAAGAGAAGTTGATGATAAATCAAGAAAAGTGTGAGTTTCTCAAAACTGAACTAGTTTACCTTGGTTTTGTGGTTGCTAATGGATGTATTAAGATGGACCCTGATAAATTTAAGTCCATTTTGGAATGGCCTAAACCTAGGTCCATAGGGGATGTTAGGAGTTTCCATGGGTTGGCCTCCTACTATAGGAAATTTGTAAGAAATTTCAGTCATGTATGTGCCCCTATACTTAACACCATAAAAGGTAGAATCAAGTGTAAGTTTGAATGGACAGTGGCAACAAACCAAGGGTTTGAAATGTTAAAGAAGAGAATTGCATAACTACCTACTCTTAGGTTTCCTAATTTCAATCAACTCTTTGTGGTAGAGTGTGATGCTAGCAAGTTGGCTATTGGAGCAGTGTTGAGCCAAGAGGGACACCCTATGGCTTTCTTTTTAGAAAAGTTGAATGAAGCTAAACAAAAGTATTCCACATATGAATTGGAAATCTATGCTATGGTACAAGCCCTTAACAAGCGGAGACACTACCTGTTACCTAGAGAGTTTGTGGTCTACACTAATAACCATGCACCGAGTTTCCTGAATGGACAAGAAAAGTTGAACCAAAGGTACATGAAGTGGGTGGAAGCATTACAAGCCTATACATTTGTTATAAAGCACAAGAAGGGGGTTAGAGAAAAGGTTGCAGATGCTCTTAGTAGAAGAGTACTCACAATCCAAGAAATACAACTGCAAAGTGTAGGGATTGATGATTTGAAGGACCTCTACAAAGAGGACAAGGATTTTAGTGAAGCCTATGAGGCATGTGTGAAGTTTCAGCAGGGATTAAAGGTGGATTTTAGTGAGTATGTATTGCAGGAAGGCCTATTGTTCCAAGGTCACCTTATGTTTATACCTCAGTATTCAATGAGGGAAAACATTATGAAGGAGAAACACCAATGGAGTTTGGGAGGCCACTTTGGAGTGGATAAAACATTGGAGAAGGTACATAGGCATTACTATTGGCCTAAGATGCAGTCATATGTGAGGAGATTTGTAGAACAATGTCAGATTTGACAAAGGGAAAAAGGACAAAGTAGCAATAGTGGGTTGTATCAACGATTATCTATACCCCAAAGGCCTTGGGAGTTCCTTAATATGGATTTTGTTTTGGGTTTACCAAAGACACCTAGTGGACATGACAATGTGTTTGTGGTGGTGGACCATTTCAGTAAGATGGCACACTTCATTCCATGCAAGTAGACCAATGATGCCTCTCAAATTGCAGGGCTATTCTTTAGGGATATTGTAAGAATCCATGGTTTGCCTTTGAATATTGTCAGTGATAGGGATACAAAGTTTGTGGGTCACTTCTGGAGAACTCTTTGGAAGATGCTTGGAACTAATTTGTCTTTCTCCTTAGCCTACCATCCACAATCAGATGGGAAAACATAAGTAGTGAATAGGTCACTTGGGAATTTATTGAGGTGTTTGACCAAACAACATGGACAATCTTGGGATCATATCATAGGATAGGCAGAATTTGCATATAATGACTCCATTAATAGGAGTACAGGTAAGAGCCCCTTTGAGATAGTTTATGAGGTCAATCCTAGAGGGTTTTTGGAGCTGAGGGATCTCAGTTTGAGGGACAAGAGGAGTGCACAAGGAGAGTCATTTGCAAATCAGATGAAGGAGCTACATGATGAAGTCAATAAGACTTTACAAAAACAAGTGGATAAGTACAAAAACAAAGCTGGTAAGACCAAGAGGGACTTGTAATTAAAGGTTGGGGATCTAGTACTTGCCTACCTCAGAAAGGAGAGGCTGCCCAAAGGCCAACCAACTAAGCTACTCATGAAGGAGATTGGACCACTAAAGATTTTGCATAAATATGGCAAGAATGCCTATGAAGTGGAATTGCCTCCTCATTTGGGGATTTCACCTATTTTCAATGTTTGTGACTTATATCCCTATAGGGGATCACCTCTAAACACAGGTCAGTCTACACTTGCAGGTTTGGAGGAAGATGATTGGGTGAAAGACTTACCCAACGCTAAGCCATTGCAATTGGAAAGTGTACTGGATTCTAAAGTGATAAAGAAGACAAGAAAGGGTAACTACAAGGAGTATCTCATCAAGTGGCAGGGACTACCTGAAGCTGAGGCTACTTGGATGACAGAGCTGGACATTCTTAAACATGGGGCCGCCCTTGAAGACCTCCTAACTCAAAGGACTTGAGTTATTTTTTCCAGGGGAGTATGGTGCAGGGAACCTCCCTATATCTTGTTTTAGTGTTGTTTTAGGTGTTTAGGTGTGTGTTAGAATAATATCCAAGGGGTTGGATACAATGTTAGTTTACTTCATGTTTGTAGGGCCTTAGTGCCCATTGAGTGTTTTTGGACATTTTGGTTTCAAATTGTGAAATGTTGCCATTTTGGGGTAATATGAGTTAGAGGTATGTTTTAAGACCCTACACATCTTATTTTGGGTCTTAGAGGTCAACATCCATCATCGAGTTGACTAACAAGGTCAAATTGCTCAAAATGACAAAAATGTTGCTAGCAACTTTGAAAGTTGCTCGAGCAACTTTTGAAGATTTGACAAAATATAGTTAAAACTGATGTAACTACCCCATGCTCGGTATATGAGCATGGTTTTGATTCTTTGAGGATGTTAATGAATTTTTGGATTGAAACGCTTAATTCTGACACCTTTGTAAGGATGATTGTATCCTCTTTTGTGTAATCTGCAATGTGTCTTTGCTTCTATATGGTTGTGTATGGATTGGCAGAGGTGATTGGGATCCATGATAGTGTAGTGTTTTCTTTTAGCTTTCTTATGCATTAGGTAGTTTGTTTTGAAGTTCAGTAGAAGTTAAGTTACACATTTTTGAAAGTCACTGGTCTGACAGAGACAAAAATAGTGCTACCTAGTTAGAAATGCCTCTAACCTAAAATTCCTCCAGTGGATTTGTCTAAAACCATGGGGAAACTAGGGTTAGGGTTTGTAGATAGGGTTGTAGTTTTTTTTTGGCTGTTTCATTGGATTTCATAGGCCAAAAGTGAAGCCCTATGGTTGACTGGTGAAACTAGGTGTGTTAGGACAGGGAGAAGACAGACTTTGTGCGAGCACCCAAGACCTTTTGGGAAAGACTTAGTGGAATTTATAGATGAAATAGATAGTCTCCTAAAAGGATTCAATGGTGGTTGGAGGTGAATCAGAGGTTGGAGACAAGATTAGCAATTGTTCATGCTCGCTGGTCCAGAGGCCTAATTAATAGGCTATAATCTAGGGCCTGCACGAAAATAGGGTTTTGGGTGCCATCAGAGGTCAGTGTTTTGGATTATGATAGGGTTGAATGATGTTTTGAAGATTTAAAAGTTTTTTTGTGGAGTCATTTGGGGATTTTGGAAGCATTAGGCCAAAATTGGTGAAAATAGACCTACTAGGAATTAGGCAATTAGGCTTCCTAGTGGATTAGTGACCAATTGGATTGGTAAAAGGTATTGGAGTATTGGGATGAGTGAATAATGACCTAGGATAGGTCAAGAAGGATGTTAAGAGTCTTGGAGAATGTATGGGAAGATATTAGGCAGAGAGTTGACATTCTAGGTGGAGGATTAGTGGAAGAAACTAGGCTTTTAGTAACTATTTGGACTAGTTAAGCTTGGTAACTTTGGAGTCTTCTTGAAACCAACTATACCTTAGAGGATAAGTTGGTAGAGGGGGTCTTGGAGATCCTAATTGGAAGAAGATCCAACAAAGAACAACCATGGGATGGTTGTATTAGACAATCAAACACCTTTAAGTGAAGAAGAGCACTAGTTGTCAAACCCTCTGCATCAAGCTTGATAAAAAAGAAGACATTGATGAGCCAGATAATGTTGAGGATGATACAAAAGAAAAGGTTGAGGATAAACATATAAAGGAATTTTTAATTGAAGACTCAATCACAATGATTTGTGAGGATACACAAGATTTTAATGTCGAGGAGCAGGGTGAAGATACAATTCATATTCTAGATTCCCCTACCGAGGCAAACTTTGAAGTTATTGATGAAGGAGAGAAGAGTAAAGAAGATCAAGCATATATGTCTAAAATAGATACCTTCAAAGCCCATAAAGAAAAAATAGAGGAGAATAAGCCTACAAAGACCGAGGACAAACAAGAGCCTATAGAGAGAGAGAGGAAATTCAAGCATTGATAAAGCTACTACTTACCGAGACTAAGATTGTAGATACACTTGAACAACAAACAATTTTCACTCAGAAGGAGTTAGTCACAATCAACACTGACACTAGTACATTGCATGAAAATTAGAAGCCAAGTAGAAGCACACCAGAGACTAAGAAGAAGTCACATAAGAAAAAGGATAAGTCTCTGAGCATTGAGGTAACATTTTATGAAGTTATAGTGATTCCAAAATGGGACATTGATAACTTATCTTATGAGAAAGTGCAAATTTTGCAGAGTTTACTGAAAAGGAGAGCAAGCAGGAGAAGATGAAATGAGAACATCAACAAAAGAAGGTATTGCATGACATCAAATATATATTTTTTGATGCATTTGAGCTTCAAGATGTAAATGAGAAAGCACATGTTATAGATCAACTGGTTCATATTTTTCAAAAGCTAAACAATGATGACATTGATGAAAATGAGAAGCTCATGCAATGGTTAGAAAGAAAGTTTGAGACCAAAGTACTTGAGAAAATTTTAATAGAGCTTAATGTAAAACAAGATGCACTTTCTGATTTGGTGAGTAACCTAGAGGAAGTTGTATAAAATTTTCTCTCTTTGTACAAGCAATTATGTGATGTTGAATTCTATACAAAGGAGAATCAATAGCTTATTGAGAAGCTACAGTCAAACATGAAGTCAACGGGACATTCAATGAGCATGGATGCAAGTTATAGCTCTATTCATTTTAACAGGTTGACTCACACCCTAGGGAGATTAGTTGAGCTCATGGCTAATGATGGTAGAATAAGGGCTAAGTTGATTACAATTTAGACCATGTTGATACCTCATTTGGAGGTCATGCTGAGAGAATTATCAGTTGAAAAGAAATTAGCACAGAGGGAGCCACCTCTGAGTATTGCAGAGAGATTGATTGATCTAGCTGCCAAGGTAGAAATCAAGTTATAGGTTTTGGAGTCTGTTAGAACCAGTTGGGATAATGCATTTACCATGATCCTACAGATACAAAAACCATTTTGGACAAGTATGGTCTGACCCGTATAACCCTGGCAAACATGAGTGACAAAAACAAGGGGGACATGTAATGAGATGTAATATATGGGGAAATGTAACAGATACAGACAAGGAAAATAATAGAATGATCTGAGCTGAGGAGGTATAACAAACTATTTTGTTATTTTTGGAGTTATATACTTAAGATGTTGTATGTATAGTGAAGTCTTTATGAAGAATGAGTCATAATCTTAGGGGGAGTTTTTTTTGGTAGACTTGAGTACTATTTTTGTTAAGGAGTGTAGAGTCACGACAAATTATTTTTTCCACTAATGTCAAAGGGGGAGATTGTTGATCTCCAAGTTTTTTTGTCTATTAGTGTCACACACTTAGTCATAATCAAGGTAGGTTGGTCGGTCATCACTGCGACTGAGCCATCCCACTAAGGTCGAGACCGAGCAGTAGTTACTACTGAGAAAGTCAATGGTCAATGAGTACTCAGTATTTGTTGAGCAGAATAATTACCAAGTTGCATAGACAGTCTGTGCCAAGTGACAGTTTTGACCGAACATCAGAGTTTACCTATGCCGAGTAAGACAATTTTGATATATGTGTTTGGAATGGCACAAACACTAAGGTAAACCATTTTGGCTAACATCTATGAATCATTTAATGATTATTAACCATATTTAATGCATTAATTACATGTTATTTATGAGATCATGAATCCCTATGCAAGCCATGAAACTAATCAAAATTAGGGATACCTAGGCGACAAAATGTGATGAATCTAGATCGTTGACCTTGATTTGGATGTTTCATCAGTGATCTATATATGGGATGCTTCAAACCATAATCTATGCATATGTGTGGATGCAGATGTGAAGAGTAGAGATTGGGTGTGTATGCATGTTTTGCATATTTGAGGTATATACCAGACATAGTGACTGAGCAGAGTAGTGAAGAGAAGACCAAAGATATATCAGATTGAGAGATCAGTTAAGAGTTGGAAAGAGGAGATCTATTATCAACATTTGTAGTGCATATTGAAGGATCAATTACTGATACATTCTAGCAAGTGAATCAAGGTAAATATCTTAACATAGTGTTCCTAACATGCCTTTGTAAATCTCTTAACATGGTGCTTACTTTTTTTTAATTTTAAATCCTTTAACAAGGTAGATTGTATAAGTTTGTAATCTCTTAACAAGGCAGACCCCTCACAGGGTAGATCATCAGAAGTGATCAAACTTTATAGCCCTAATAGGCACACTTTATTATTGCAGTAGTGAAGATTTATGGGTCTCATCCCCACCCTAGTTTTACCTTTCAATGGTTTTTGGGTTACCAAACCTTTGTGTTATGTGTTCATTATGGATATGATTAGATGTTAGATCTGTTACAACATTTCAGTTTATGTTTATGAATACGTGGTTGAATCGGTTTGTTTTAGAAGTGTAAAATTTTTATAGATTTGATTCACCCCCCCCCCCTCTCATAGTTACTACCTTCCCATATTAGACTTCCAACATGTGCCTGGTTCTTCTTCCTCTTCGATTTCAAAAGATTGTTGTGAGGAAGCTAATTTTTCACTTGGAAAAGGTATTTCTTGTCTAAGATAAGTTCCATTTTCTTGCAAGGTTGCCTTGATGTAATGAGATCTTGTAAAAAAAGGCATTAGCATGAAAAAAATATCTTTAAAATCACCCTTTTGATCAATCCCCTTTTAAAAATTTATTAGCTCCTCAAATATGACAAGGTTTGATCACTCTGATATACTAGACATGAAGTACTCTAGAAAGGGTATCTAAATATGATTTTGAAATTTTCCAAAAACCTTAGGAGATACCCATTGTTTGAGTTTCTCAATCTATACGTGCTACTTTAATTATGTGTACACACTAACTATAGAAATAACACACTAGTTGAATATTTAGGCACATTACTTGATAGTTGGTAAGCGTTAAAACACATGCATATGCGTCACTTAACTGTTGATGAGCGGTAAATGTCTATTTATACACGCTACTTTACTATTTAAAAGAGCCACAAAAATGTTGATGCGTGTTAAAAGATTCCTAAAATAGGTGTGTCATTGTTTTGATCCCCGTTTTGATTAATTTTTAAAAATATTTAAAGTGTGATTAGATCTAGATGGAATTTTCTTGTTTGCAATATAGATCATCCAACACAACACACACACACACACACACACAAATAAAAATAAAAATAAAAATCTTGTTTTAACCCCTAAAACTAACACAAAGTGTATGTTTTTTTATCGTTTCCACGGGTCTTTAACAAGAAAATTTTCCAAGAAAGCTACCTATAGACAAATTTGGATTGTAAACATTGCTTTATAAGGTAGTCAACTAAATTACTTGGGTATTTTAATATTGATTCCACATGAAAAGATCAAATGAATCATACAAGGGCTACGTAGTCGCGATGTGCGATTTAGGCTATTAATCCTGCAAGTCCAGGCTTTTGATATTTTTTCCCTCTAAGATTTTCAACTTAATGAGTTTTTTTTTAGTGGGTGGAATAGATTTTATTAATCTTAATTCCCACTTTGGGTTGTTCCCTCTCACCGTCCTCGAAAAGGCAAATCTCAGGAGGCAATCCCACTATAGATCTATTATGTCCATTTTAAAGCAAGAAAATGAATATGAATAGGTAGGTTTGGGAGTTTGATTCACCTAAAAGGTGAAGAACATATCCCTACTACTTATCCAATTCCAAAAGCAATTGACAAAGTTCATTTACCACCTCTTAAACTAAGGGATTTGAAGTGTGTATGGCTTTTTGATTCACTCAAAGAGTGAAGAGCATATACCTATCACTTCTCTTCCATAAACAAGGAGGTTCAAATTTAATGTTTGGTTCAATTCCTTATGTTCTTATCATCTCAAATTTGGCATATAAATGCTTTAATTCATGACTTGAAGTTCCATTTCTAACTAAGCTAGATTCCAACTTTGAGTTTCCATAATCTAAGCAATGCAAAATGATTTTAGATCTTACCTTTTTGAAGCTAGCTAGGCTAGGCACTTTTTTGATTGTTTTTGCTTTTCTATTTTACTCACCTAGTGTCGATCATTCCAGATCCTTTGCATCCTCTTTCCAAAGGTTAATCCAATAAAACTCAAGAAAAGTTAAGGTAAAAATCAAATTTAAAGGACAATTGATCAAGCTAGTGAAAATCAAGATGAAACTTGTAATTTAGATAGGAGCATTCATTGAAGTGTTATCTATTTCAAAGTGAGGTAAATTGAAGAAAGCTTGATACAAATTAACTATTCTCCAACACCTATGCATGCTTTCCATATCTAAAAACTTTTGATAACAAGTTTTAGCTTATTTTACCTTGTTCCACCTTTTAATTGCTCTCCTTTCATCCACATTCTTGTAATAGCATGGTTTACGCACCTTCCCATGGATTGACATTTGCAGAAAAATAAGAATTTATCATTAAATTTGTTGATTCTATAATTTTAAACTGCAGAGTGGCAGACAGTGCTACACATTATTTTAAGTACGATTACATGCTGCTTTGAACCCTACTACACACTACTTTACTTTAAAAGCACATAAATTCTCAATACTAAGGGCTATTTTAATTATTAGATGCATTATTTAGCTATTAAATATGCTAAGAAAAAGTATTGTAGGCGTCAGAGAAATCCTGCTAAATGTCCCTTTGTTGTGTAAAGGCATTAGACTTTAGAGTTGTACGCGTTGCTTTAACTGTCAAATACATTGTAAGAATGTAAGACAGAAGACATAAGGATATTTGCATGCATCATTTGGCCATGTAAAGGCGTCAGAATTCACCTTATACGCATCACTTCACCCGTAAATTGTAAATTCCTACAAACAAACACTCTCAAACACAACAAAACTTCATGAAAATGTTAGAAATGAAGCTTGGAGCCCCATGGTGGGTGCCATTTGTATATATGAAATATATCTTCATGATATTAGTATCACTGTTTATCAATTCAACTTTGAAATATAATCATTTAAACCATTGAATTGACAACATGAGCAATGAGCATCTCATGGCTCTCTATCTAGGAAAGAAAATAGTATGCTCCAAGCTTTGAACATCCATTAATGATAGTCCTAGGTTGAGATGATCTAAATGATGCATTATACCATATTTATCTCAAATTGTACTAAATTTCTTCAAGATTGATCACTATTATGCAAATTATACAATGCAAATGCTATTAACTCAAATATATTTGCTTACAGTGATGATGCTTTGCTCATGAATGTGTGTTCTCTCTTTTTCTCTCAAAATGGCCTCTATTTAAAGGATTTCCCAAGTGTAGGAGGTAGAGTTGATTTGATCATGATTAGGGTTGAGTTGAGTTAAGGGTTTCAAATGGTGAGACAATTTAAATGTTGGTTTCAAATAGAGAGACAAAATGAGTGGTCAAGATACAATTCAAAGATGTGTGATGGAGAATCAATTTGGGCTTGATACATGTGAGCTCAATCCTTAATCCTCATTGGTTGATTTTGATTTGTCCCATGTGATGGGTGAGAAATAAAATGAATTAATTAATTGATTTATTTGGTTTTCTTTAGCCATGTGCACCCTTGAATGTGTTGGAATTAATTTGATTTAACCATAAAATTAATTGATTAATATCAATTGCATAATTAATTGACCTTTTTTATTTAATTAATCCAATAGATTTGATAATTCAATTAATTCATGATTTTTATCGATTTTCTCACTTCACTCTTTGTTTGATTTTGCTCGACCAAATTTAGGTGTCTACAGTTTTCATTTCTGATTCTTTTCAATCTGATTTAGCTCTTCTTCCATTACTTTTGTACATCCATCATATTTTCTAGCTTCTTCAAAGGTCTTTCTTTTACCTTAGATAAGAAATGAAAAATTTCTTGTTCACTTTCCTTAGCAAGTCTTCTCCAGGTCTAAACTCCTTTATATTTATCTCCAATGATCAGATCCTCTAAATGGTTCTTTTGAAAAACAATTGTAGGTGTCGTAGGTGTTTGTTCCAATTATTTGTCTTCCACTTATAATTCTTCTTTATATTCATATTATTTCTCTTCTATAGTTAGGGGGAATCTTCTATCTCACAAATCTCAAGTTTTGGAGCAACCTAATTCCATTCTTCATTTAATCCAATATTTGTTCTTTACATAATCTTCTTCAATCTCTTTTGTAGTTTTGGTATGCTTTGATTCTTATAGAATATCCAAGAAATATTCCTTGATCAGATCTTGAATCAAACTTTTCAATATCTTCTTCAACTCTCTTGATGTAGCACTTACTTCCAAAGATTCTAAAATACTTGACAGCAGGGGGTCTTCCGTGACGAAGCTCATTAGGTGTCTTAGTATGATTAACCCTCACTTGTATCCTGTTAAGAATATAAACAAAATTAGGCATAACTTATTTTTAATACATATAAGGTAGGTTAGCATCTTTCAACATAGTCCTAGACATCTCTTAAACAGTGATATCTTTTCTTTCTACAAATCCATTCTGCTACAAATTCCTAGATGTAGACAATTGTTTCCTAATACCATGTTCTTCACAAAATATTTCAAATTAAATTGATGTAAATTATCCACCTCTATTAGACCTTAAGAATTTGATCTTAGATTCTACTTTATTCTCAACTATAGACTTGATCACCTTAAATATATATATGGCTTCTAAGTTTTCTTTTAATAAAGTATCCTATGTCATTCTATAGTAATCATAAATAAGAAACATAAAATACCCTTCACCAATCAATCCTCTTATCCTTGTAGGTCCACATAGGTCAATATGAATGAGCTCTAGAGGTTTTGTAGTAGAAAAATAATTGTTCTTGAATCTAATTTTTGTCTAATTTCTCATCTAGCATTCCCAACACGTTGAATTAGAAGGTTTGACAATCGTAGGTAAATACCTCACTACTTGAGTATAATTGATGTTCACTATGTTGTTAAAGTTAATGTGTTTCATCCTTTTGAGCCAAAACTAACATTTACTATTGCATTGTCCTAAAAAGTAAGAACCTAACTTATGCTCATTATTGGACCATTTTATGCCTACTTTAGTGTATTTCGATTTGGTAGGACCTCATATTACACTTAAATATATAACTAATTCAAATATGGGTCCTCCCCATCTTTAATTTGAGGTTGTCTCTCTCTTCTAGGCTTAATTTTTTCCTTTTCCTCTAATCCCATAATTCATCCTTACCTAGGCCCTTTCTATTTTTTTATGTTTTTGTTATCTACCCTAACATCTCGACTACCTGCATTTTTCCTCTTTCTTTTTCAAACTTTCCCCAACATTCCCTAGGTTTCTATGCAATTTCTACCTGGGACAAGTCAACTTCTCAACTTATTCTTGGGATTTAGAACCCAAATCTAGTTGAGGGCTCAATGTTGGGATCTTTCTTTTAGGGTTAGATGCATGGTTGAACTGGACTTGATTTGGGCTCCAAATCAGTATAAAAGGAGGTCTCTTCCTCTCATTTTGACATCATCCACAATCCATATACACATTCATGAAAGATATCAAACTTTCATTGTGCATTTAAGAGATCCAAGTGCAAACAAGCATCCATTAGTGAAGACATCCATTACTAAGCAATTCAAGCATTTCAAGTATTTCAAGTCTTCATTTCCACCATGTATGGAAATGATTTCCTTCCATATATCTATACTATTCCCCTATTAAAGGCCAAACAAAGGAGTTTGACATCAAAGAAGGAGATCTACATTCATCTGATTCCATTTCTTCTTCTTCTGCATTCACAAATTGTGGAAAAGCATCTTCTACATGAGGTTTTAACTTACATAATTTCCTTTTTTTTTTTTTTTTGATTCAAAGCTATTGCATCAACATTTTTTATCACATTCATAGAGGTATTTTCATCTACATGGTATGATATACTTCATTATTCAGATTTAAACTCTACTACATGACAATATATTTCTCCTTTACATCATTTCATTTAAAGGTTGATTCCTAAACATGTATATGACCAAGGAAAAACCCTCGCACTCAAACTTCTTCCTTGTTTTAATGTGTGAAGGAAAAGGTTTTGAGACTTGTAGATTCAGCTCTGAGAAGTACAGGTGCAAACATAGGAGCCCAGAAAGTTTCATCAGATTTGGAGCTACTAGGAACAAGTCAACTTCTTGACTTGTCCCTGCACTTTTTGGCAGAAAATTGTAGAACAGACAAGTACCAATATTAGGGTCCCAGTTTTGGAGTTACAACAAAATCCAACCTTCTGGAAACAGTTAAATTTAGATCTAAAGTCCAAATCTCCTCTTCTTGATTCAAGATGCATTTATTCTTCACTTTTTATTGCATTTACTTTCATACATTAGATTTAATTCCCTTTTCTTCATCATATCACATCCTTCCCATCCTTTAAAGGAATACCAAATCCCCCTTTAGTTTAAATCTTGCATTAGCACCCTTATCCCTTTGGTTGTGCTAATCAGATTTTCACTTAAGGGTTGGGTTTGTATTCCTAATGTATCCTAGAAGTTGGTGAGCGATCTACATCTTATCATAGCCCACCATTTTCCCCTATACAACTATTTTGCACCATTAGACAACTATTTCCTCTATTTTCTTTTAGGTAATAGAAAATACCATTAGTCTTTATCCCTTCTGCAACTAGTCTTCTGGAATCTCCTTTTCCGATTATACATCTGGACCCATTAAAATTTTTGTAACCTTTACTGCATATTTGACTAACACTTTAAAAATTATATCTTAAACCCTTAATAAATATATTCTATCTTGTTCATACCATCAATGGCTATGGTTCCTTGCCACTAATTGGAGTAGTCTCTTCACAACAAACCTTAACTGATCCACCATCATATTTTTCAAAGTTAAGGAACTTTCTTCTATCACCAGTCATATGATTTGACTTTTCACTACCATCTTCCTTTTTAAGTTAAAACAACATCTCATCATAATATTCATCTTTAGATGAGTGTGTTTCTTTGATGAACTATAACTTATTGAATGTTTGAATATGGCAAGTTGATGATCACTGAGATGCAGAAAGTTAATGCAAGACATTAAATCAGTTAATGTATTGTATTGTCATTGATGTCAACTTGATATACTCTGATTGGTCATATTCATATTGTCAAAGACTTCAAAGAACCAAAGAAATAAAAGGTTATGTTATCAGTAATGCATAAAAGTTTAGTATACACCAAGCGACAACAAACACCGACAGACAGTGCACACCGACGGATAGAGAACACTGAGAAGAGTCATAGTGTAAATTGGGCAAGATACCTGAGAAATAATTACCGAGCATAACCAAAGTGATACCCGAGCAGAACTAAAAGTCATAGTGTTTCCTGACGGACAGACAACCCCGACAGATAGAGATGTCTGGGGACAACTGAAGTTAAGACCGAGCAAACAAGGAGTTAAACATCGATCATAACTAAAGTTTAGAAATGATAAAAGACTTAGCTAACATGAGCTAAATATGGAGTTAACTGATTGATTACATTGTTTTCATCGACTAGTTAAAAGCTAGAGATAATCTAGAGATATAAATCTAGTTTTATTCCAGTTGTCAACAATAAATCTAGGATATAAAACTAAAGCAGGCTTTAAAGCAAGAATGGTGAGATTTGCGGATCACATCAAGAACAAAAAAGACAAGGACTTAGAAATGGTGAAATCAAGTCTATAAAAGAGACAAGCTAATTCATAATAAATGGGCGAATATATAAGAGAATGTTGAAGAAAATTATGGTGAAGAAAGAAGTCTTCATATAGACCTGATCATACAAGCTAAAGAAAAGAGCTAAATTTTTCTACAGACACCTAGGAACAGAGAAGAAACAACATTCACCAAGTAGAAAGAAGTGGAGCAAAAGAACATAAGAGAAACATTGATCAGTATGGTATTATGAGCTTACATTAGATCTGAACATCTGCAAAGTTTAGTTGTATTTATGAACAAATTATATATTGTTTCAGTTTAACCATTGAATCAGAAAGTCTCTTAACAGAGAAGGATCTAACCATCCTTTATATATTGAGATACATCCTAAGGAGTATCAAAAGGTTTTTCATGAAGATAGCATAGTGAATGTTAGATATCAAGTGATAAAATGTTGGTTTTAAATCCTCTAACAAGGTCGCACTTAATAGTGTGTTTGTAACCTTTAACAGGGTTGGCTCTTCACCGAGCTCACTTCAGAAGAGTGAAAATTTTGGGTTACCGGTCCCAAGTGGTTTTTCCCCTAACAGGGTTTCCATGTTAAAAATCCATTTGTCAAATGTGTATATGGTTCATTGCTTTAATGTTTTGCTTTACACATTACTAAAACAAGATTGATCGGTAAACACTAAGTTCTTTACTGTATTTCAGTAAAGACTAAGATTACTATTCGGTAAAGCTCAAGTATAAGGATAAACAGTGAACTCTGAGCTGTAGTTATTTAATAAAATTGTTTAAAGGCATTCATCTTGTAGGACTGAAGATAACTAGAGGTTTTATATTTGAGATATAAAGTTTTGGTTGGTTTATTGGATTAATTTTTGAGGCTACTGATTCACCCCCCCCCCCCTCTCAGTTATTTTAACAATTGGTATCAGAGATTTGTGTGCTTAGAAGGAATGTTTCAATACCTAAGCTAAAGATCACAAGATGAGTAAGAGGGATGTGCCTAAGTTGAACAAGGACAACTTTGCATCATTGCAAAGTAGGATAAGACTCCACCTATCAGGTATTGGAAATTATGTTACTCAATACTTGGATATTGAATATGTGTTGCCCACTGGACCTCATACACTTGATCAATTGAATGAGAAGCATGAACACAATTCTATGATGATAGAACTTTCTTCCTCACTCTTTGATGTTGAATTTGAAGATGTCAAAACATGCACCAATGCAAAGCAAATGTGGGACAAATTAAAGATAGTATGTGGAGGAGATGCAAATGTGCTAAGAGCTAAGGCAGAAAGCCTAAGAGGAGGGTTTGATGACCTAAGAATGAAAGAAGGAGAAAACATCACTCAGTATAGCTACAGAATCAAAGAGGTAGTCAATGCTATCTGAGGAGTTGGATGTGTACTTGAAGAAGAAATAGTGGTAAGTAAAATTCTCAAAACCTTGTTGCTTGTTTATGCTATTAGAGTATCTGATATACAAGAAATGAGAGCAGTAGCAAATAACAATGTTACTCTAGATAGTCTAATTGGTAGACTTATTTCATTTGAGATGAATAACTTTGACAACAGTGTCTTACCATCTATTGAGTCTGCATTCAATCTTCTATGAAAATAAGTAAATCAAGTCATAAACACACTATGAGAAATGATAGTGATGATCAAGAACTTGATGAGATTGAAGCACTAATGGCTAGAAGATTGCAGAGAGGCAAAGGTAGATACAAAGTTAAATTACCACTTGTATGTTTTAATTGTAAAGAGATTGGACACTTTGCTACTAGATGTCCTAATAAAATAAAATATGACAAAAGTAATGACAAAACTTATGAAAATTTTTTTGATAGAGGTGATGATCGAGATTACCGAAGTAACCGACAATCTAACAAAAGAGACAACCAAGACTACAAGGACAAAGGGAAGAAAGCTTGTTACTTGGCTGAGAACAAAGCTGAGAATACTGACACCGAATTTGATGAATATATTGAGGTGGTATTTGTTGCTATGAAGGATGATTTAGATGAAGAGGAAAGGTATGTTGAGATTGCACTGATATCTAAGGTTAGTAAAAATGATGTTTGGATTATTGATAGTGGATGTACTCACCACATGACTAGAGATAAAGAAAATTTTGAAACTTTTGAATACTATAATGGTGGATCAGTAAGAATGGGTAATGACGCACCTTGTCTGGTTGAAGGAAAAGGAACCATAATGTTGAATAATCTGATTAGATATGAAAATGCAAACTGGGTAAAAGGACTTAACTATAATATGTTGAGTGTTTCACAACTGAATAATACAGGTCACCGAGTTGCATTTGAGAACAAAAAGGCAAAGATCTTTATTGAATAGGGAAGGTTGATCAGAATTGGTGAACAAACAAAATGCAACCTATTCTATCTTGATGATATTAACACCACTTGTTTAATGGCTAGAAACGAAGACATATGGTTGTGGCATAAAAGGTTATGTCATGTGAATTTTCACAACATGATTAGGATAAGCAATAAAAGGAAAGTAAGAGGCTTATCGAGCATGTCAAAGTCTGACTATGTCATGTGTAAGAATTGTCAAAAAGGTAAAATGACAAAGTCTAGTTTCAAGAGCAAAGCCTACACATCTAATGCTATTCTAGAATTATTCCATACTGACTTATGTGGACCCATGAGAACAAAGAGCTACTATGGTGATAGATACTTCATTCTCTTTGTTGATGATTATTCTAGAATGATGACTCTTATGTTCCTAAAAGAGAAATCAGAAGCATTCAAGATGCTTAAATGGTATAAAGCTATAGTGGAAAAACAAAGTGGTAAGGATATGAAATGCTTAAGATCAGATAGAGGAAGGGAATTTATTTATGATGAATTCACTAACTTTTGTAATGAGCATGGAATTCAAAGACAGGTCTCTACACCAAGAACACCACAGCAAAATGGGATTGTTGAGAGAAGAAACAAATCAATTATAAAATATGCCAGAACACTGATGATTGAGAAAGGCGTCACAAAAAAATTCTGGAGGGAAGCTGTCAGTACTGTTGTCTACACATTGAACAAAGTTCAATTGAAGAAAGAAACCAATAAGATACCCTATGAGCTATGGTATGGATACACACCCAATGTAAGTTACTTCAATTTTTTTGGTAGTCAATGCTATATTTTGAAAGATGATAGAAATAGAAATCTTGATTCCAAAGGTGAAGAAGGAATATTTATAGGGTATTCTACCAAGATCAAGACTTATAAATGTCTTAACAAATCCTCTAACAAAATAATTGAAAGTGAAAATGTCAAAATAGATGAATTTGCTGAGAAAAATGACGAGGAAAGCATAAAGGAACTAGAAGACTACAATAGGTTTGTCTATAGTTAAGAACCTGACACTCTACCTGAGAAACAATATATCGCTCCTGAGCGACAAAAAAATGCACCCAAGCATCAGGCTGCAAACACCAAAAATCAAGAAATTGCTCACAATGATATACCGAGCGATGGAGACTAGAATGAAGGTCAAGATGATGATCATAATGATGAACAAAGAGGTGAACAAATACTTGCCAAGTATGTCAGAAGACACCATCCACAGAACCAGATCATAAGAGACAAAAAGGATGGAATGAGAACAAGAGGTAAGTCACTAAACACTAGATGTTTAAATTGTGATTTTAAGCCTAAATATGTCAATACTACACTTGAAAATGAAGAATGGGTTAATGCTATGAATGAAGAGATAGACCAAATTGAGAAGAAAAAATTATGGACACTAGTACCAAGACTAGATGAAAAAAATGTCATTGGTACCAAATGGATATTCATAAACAAACTGAATGAGAATGGAGAAGTCACAAGGAACAAAGAAAGATTAGTATGCAAAGGGTATGCACAAGAAGAAGGTAATGACTAAGGAGAAACCTTTGCACTCATTGCTAGACTAGGAGTCAGAAGTTTACTTGCTTATGTTCCATTCAAAGGATTCAAGTTATACCAAATGGATGTCAAATCTGCATTCCTAAATGGAATACTAGAATAAGAGGTATACATTTAACAACCAGAAGGGTTTGTTGATCCTAACAAGAGAAACATAGTTTGTAGACTACAAAAAGCCTTGTATGGATTGAAACAAGCATCAAGAGCATGGTATGAAAGACTTCACTCCTATCCCATAAGTATTGGATTTGTAAGAACAAATGAAAATAGTAATTTGTATTTAAAAGAAGATACTGATAATAACCTTTTGATTGCTAAAATATTTGTTGATGATATCATATTTGGAGGTAATGATATGTTATGTAAATCATTTTTTGTTGAAATGAGCAAAGGGTTTGAGATGTCAATGTTTGGAGAGATCAAATTATTTCTTGGTCTATAGATTCTTCAACAAGATGCAAGCATATACATCACACAATCCAAAATACATCAAGGAAGTGTTGAAGATATTCAAGATGGAAGATTCCAAGCCAGTTGGAACACCTATGGAAACCAGATGCAAACTGACAAAAGAAGACAAGTCTACCGAGGTAAATTAGACCCTATATATATCAATGATTGGAAAGATAATGTATGCTGTTCATACTAGACCAGATATAGCACATGCAGTTGGAATAGTTGCAAGATTATCTGCTAATCCAAAGGAATCACACGTTACTATTGTCAAAATAATTCTGATATATCTAAAGAATTCCGAGGACTATGGCTTATCATATAAAAGAGAAGGAAAAATTGAGCTTCAAGTCTATTTAGATGTTGATTAGGCTGGAAACTTAGATGACAGAAAGAGCACAAGTGGAGGAGCATTCTTTATGGGTACAAACTTGTAACATGGATAAGTAAGGAGGATGCATCTCACAATCTACTGTAGAAGATGAATATGTGGTTGTTGCTACAAATTTCTCTAACATTGCATGGATCAAGCAATTACTGGAAGGTATGAATATGAAAATTCTTGAACTAGTGATTATCTATTGTGATAATACAAGTAAAACAAACATTTCAAAGAACCTTGTCATGCATGCTAAGACAAAGCATATTGCTATAAAGTATCATTACTTAAGAGAACAAGTGCAAGAGAAAGAGGTGATACTGGAATATGTTGAATCCAAGGAACAATTAGTAGACATATTCACAATGCCATTGCCTAACGATACATTTGAGTACCTGAGAAATAGACTAGGGGTCTGACCCTTGTCTACTGGTCACTAAGCTAAATAGGAGGCTGCATCAACCTATACACATTATCAAAAGATTATTCATGTTTATGCAAGCAAAGAGATGGACTACAAAGATTTATCAGTACACAAACAAGAACTTATCTGCACTGAACACCAGAGATATTTTTGGCTAATACAGAGCTATATTGATGATGAAAGGGAAATTCAAGGAATATATTAAAAAAAGGATATTTAATTTGGCACTGTTGTCAAAGGGAGAGAAGTATACAAAGGGAGAGATGACTTAAGAGAGATATATTCAATGAAATATATTGTTGTCAGAGAAAAAAGAACTATCCATCAAAGAGAGAAACAATCAAAGGGAGAGAAAATATCAGATAAAGATTCAAGAAACATCCATCTAAGGGAGATAAGATTCTACAATAAAGGGAGAGACATAATCAGAAGTTACTACATCTATCTAGTGAAGGGAATGAAGAATGAAGAAATTACTTTGCAAGAGTCAAATCTAAGCTAGAAGAGCTTACCGAGAGTCAAACATTTGTATTGGTTATAGAACAATAAAGTTTCATAGAGATTGATGAACTACAACTTATATATTTCATAATGTATTAGTAGTATGTAGTATGTTGCCATCAATGCCAAAGGGAGAGATTGATGAACTATAATTGATTGAATGTTTGAATATGACAAGTTGATGATCACTGAGATGTAGAAAGTTAATGCAAGACATTAAATTAGTTAATGTATTGTATTGTCACTGATGTCAACTTGATATACTCTAATTGGTAATATTCATATTGTCGTAGACTTCAAAGAACCAAATAAATAAAAGGTTATGTTATCAGTAATGCATAAAAGTTCAGTATACACCAAGTGACAACAAACATCGATGGACAGTGCACACCAATGGATAGAGAACCCTGAGAAGAGTTATAGTGTAAACCAAGCAAGAAACCCAAGCAAGCATTACCGAGCAGAACAAAAGTGATACCCGAGCAGAATTGAAAGTCACAGTGTTGCCTGACAGACAAACAACCCTGCGGACAAAGATGCTCGAGGACAACTGAAGTCAAGATCGAGCAAACAAGGAGTTAAACACCGATTAGAATTGAAGTTTAGAAATGATAAAAGACTTAGTTGACAGGAGCTAAATATGGAGTTAACTGATTGATTACATTGTTTTAATTGACCAGTTAAAAGCTAGAGATATAAAGCTAGTTTTATTCCAGTTGTCAACAAGAAACCTACGAGATAAAACTAAAGCAGGATTTAAAGCAAGAATGGTGAGATTCACAGATCATGTCAAGAACAAGAAAGACAAGGACTTAGAAACGGTGAAATTGTGTCTATAAAAGAGACAAGCTAATTCATAATAAATGGGGGAATATAGAAGAGGATGCTGAAGAAAATTATGGTGAAGAAAAAAGTCTTCATACCTACCTGATCATACAAGCTAAAGAATAGAGATAACGTTTTTTGCAGACACCGAGCACCAGAGAAGAAACAACATTCACTGAGCAAAAACAAGTGGAGCAAAGGAACATAAGAGAAACATTGATCAGAAAGGTATTATGAGCTTACAGTAGATTTGAACATCTGCAAAGTTTAGTTGTATTTATGAACAGATCATATATTGTTTCAGTTTAACCATTTGATCAGAAAGTATTTTAACTGAGCAGGATCTAACCATCCTTTATATATTGAGATACATCCCAAGGCGTATCAAAAGGTTTTTCATGAAGATAGCATAGTGAATTCCATATATCAAGTGATAAACTGTTAGTTTTAAATCCTCTAACAAGGTCGCACTTAACAATGTGTTTGTAACCTTTAACAGGGTTGGCTCTTCACCGAGCTCACTTCAAAATAGTGAAAATTTTGGTTTACCGGTCCCAAGTGTTTTTTCCCCTAACAGTGTTTCCACATTAAAAATCCATGTGTCAAATGTGTATATGGTTCATTGCTTTAATTTTTTACTTTACACATTACTAAAACAGGATTGATTGGTAAACACTAAGTCATTTATTGTATTTTGGTAAAGACTAAGACTACTATTCGGTAAAGCTTAAGTATAAGGATAAATAGTGAACTCCGAGTTGTAGCTATTTGATAAAATTGTTTAAAGGCATTCATCTTGTAGGACTGAAGATAACTAGAGGTTTTATATTTTTTAGGCCATTGATTCACACCCCCCCCCCCTCTCAGTTATTCTAACATTTCTTTTGAATGTAAAATATTCTTAGGATTATATCTACCATCTTCTCTTTTGTTTCCACCATCTCTTCTACAATTATCTCTTATTTTTCATAACCATCAGTCCTCTTATAATTATCTTCTTGGAAAGTACATCTAGCATCATAATTCCCAATTCTTCCATAATTGAATCATTTAAAGAGAAACTTATATTTGTATTTTATGGATCCATCCCTCAATATTTTTACAAAGTTTTCTTATACATCATCCATATCATTTCTTATTTCAAGTTCATCCTCAATCTTCTTACTGGATTTGAATGCAACTTCCTTCTTAACATTGTCATTATCAGTTTCAAATTCCTACATCTCAATGGTAGATATCGCTCCATAGAGTTGATCCAATGTATATTTATCCATGTTATGAATTTCCTCAATAGAATATAACTTATGTATGTACATTAGGTAAAGGGAAGCAATGCAAAGAGGTGGATCACTTATCATTTTCAAAGTTGCACATTAGAAAGGAAGATGTCCCAATAGTCTAGGAAGGTCCCAAGTGCTAAATGGGTCAATGATCCTATGTTAAATATGTAAAATTGAAATGGGGAATGATAATGAGATAATAAATATAGATTAGGGAACACACACACACACACACACACACCTAGAATAAAAATAGGAAACATGTTTCTTCAGATCTAAATATCAGACATGAGAGATCTTAAAAATACATGTAGCTACAAATCTAGAACCTGAAGGCCATGACCTGACTCCAAAATAAATTTTATCCTATTCCGGGTTAAATATTTTGTACCCACGAAGAAAACGGTTGAAATGTTCCGTTCCTTGAATTTTTACCTCAAATTTACAAGGAATTTCTGACAGCTCCTAATCTTCCCATATTTTCTCCGACAACTTCGTAATATGTTCCTGCACACATAAAAAATAGGGAAGAAAGTTGGATAAAGGGGTTTTCCTCATTCAAACCCCTATTTAGTAATCAACCTTGAAATGAAATAAAGGAAAGCATGTTGTCATGTAGCAGACGCTAGATCTAGTAAATAAAGTATATCATATCTTGGAAACGCAAATGATTCTTTGAATGTGATCAAGTTTGTTGATGTAGTAGCTTTGAATCAACACAAAAACCCAAAAGGAAATCATGAAAAATAAAACCTCATTGAATATATATTGTAATTCATCACAATGTTTGATTGAGGAGAAGAGAAAGAAGACTTCAATGGGTGTGGATGAATGTGAATCCTCTTCCTTGATAGAAAACTCCTTTTCTTGGTCTCCAATGGAAAAATAAGCTAGATCTATGGAGGAGAACACCTTGAATGCTTGAGAAGAATGCTAGATCTTTAATTCTAGGATTGAATGATTTGATAAATATTGAAATTGATTTTATCCCTTGCACTTGACATCTTGAATGCTTGATTTCTTGATGTTGGATAACTTGTGGATCATGTATATATGTCTCAAAATGAGGAGAGATAGGGTGTTTATATACCTCTCACAACATTTCACGTATTAAAACTCAAGCAGGTCAACTATAAATCAAAATCCTCCGTCAAAACACCAAGATAGGTCCCTGGTTCAAATTTGATCCAAAATATCAGGGAACACAATGTTTGAAATGTTGTGTTCCCAAGAATTGGACGTTTGAAATTATATGTTCCACCCAATCATGGCCCAAATTAGAACCATGGCTCCCGGGAAATGAGAGGATGAGGGATTACAATCAACAACTGATTTTGAGGTTGGGAGAGAACAAAAATGGCCATAAATGGTAGTATAGGGCCTAGGTGATAAAATGAATTATCTGATTGGAGCAAAAATAGATGAGCACACCTAGAAATAAGGGATAATGTTGATCTTTCACAAGATTGAAATGAAAGAGGACCCATATTTGAATTGATGTGTCCATTAAGTGCCATATGGGGTCCTGCTATAGAAAACATAATAAGGTGGGTGCAAAATAGTCCAAAATTCTACACTTTAATTAGGTTTTTACAATTTAGGATAGTAAATTTAGCCCCCACTTTAGAGGGAGTATGGGACAAACTCATTCTCACAATAAAGGAAGATAGGAGAGAGAAGGGAAAGAAGAAGACATGAGAGAGAGATGATCATGGGTGAACTGTAAAGAGATAAGACATCACTAATTTAGGGATGAAACCCCTAAACAACTGATCTCAGCTCAGACATCCATATACAAGGACATGAAGAACAAAAAAAAAAAAGACAATAAAGACAAAGAGACAAACCTAAAGGGGTTATTACAAAGATACCTCGATTGAGAAATGTATAAACCACTAATATCATGTTCAGAAAGCTATTGCAATAGCATAAATGACCATGTGGAAAGGATAAGACTCCATGATCTAACCCGCTAGAATAGCTATGAGAGCATGGAAAGATAAAGAGAGACCATGTATTTGAGAGGCTATAAAGTTGTGATACGCTAGCTGATTCACGGGAGAAGAAGAGGAGGAAAGAGTAGAAAGGTTAGAAAGTTGTGTTATGATAGTTACACTCATCCCAAATAAAAAGGGAAGGATAAATTATGGTCTAGAAAACTATGTTATGCTAGTCAATTCCACCTCAAAAAAGCACGCATGGGGGCAACTTGTAAATCTTTGCACTTAGGAGTGGCTTATAAGAATTTTACACTCAGGGGCTGCTTAAAAAGTTTATGCTCGGGGTGGTTTATGTGATCAGTTCTATGGAAAGAATTGTCTCCACAAGGATCCAAAAAAATGACCAGTCCTAAGGAAAGCATTGTCTCCTTAAGGATCAAATAAAATCGATCACTCCTAAGGAAAGTATTGTCTCCTTAGGGATCAATAAACAATAAGTTGCATAATGTACAAAGGATGATACTTATATTCCCCCCTCCTTATGATGGAGACATAGGACTATGGTGGCATAATAAGGAAAAGGGAACAAGGATACCTACTTCCAACAATAAGGAGATACCCTTAAATCAACAATGTACACCATAACTCTAGCAAAGAGTCAAAACTCTTGATAGACAGAAAAATAGATAATCATGAAAGGAAATTCCACAAGTGGGAAGTGATAATCCTTAAAGGATCATAAGCTGTCATTAGTATACAAGGAAATAGTTTTTGAACCGTTAGTTACATGATCATGGAGTGACAACATTCAGTCAAGTGCAGAGGTCACTGAAACAGACAAGCGCAAAGGTCACCAAAAATGTCTTAGCACAGTGAACATCGATAGCACTTTAACTGACATACAGTTCAAAGAGTAAACCGAGAGCACAATTCATAGAGTAACCCGAGAGCACTATTCACAAAGTAACCCAAGCACCAGTCTACCGAGAGACAATTTTATTCTCAAGAATAGCGGATCTGAGATACACGTTAGCTAAAGCACTTAAGTCTTAAAAATATCTTTATGCTTAGCTATAAAACCGTTTCTTGTGGATCAAGTAAAGCATGAGTAATGGTTTTAATTAGTTTAACTGATTATAAACATGGAAACTAGGAGATCAAGGTCAAGTTGTAAACCTTTGATCATAGAATTTTTCTTGTAAATCATGAAACCTAATTAGGTCAAAACCTTTATATATATAGATGTATAATCAATCAAGAACATGATGATTGTAGCCGCAGAAGATATCTATTGATCAGACAAAGAGTTTCATGCAGAAGGACACAAAAGGAAGAATTCAATTATCAAGAACTAGATTCAAGGCTACCGAGTAGAATAGAGGTATTATCCATCACAATTAGGTGATACATAATTTTGTGAACATAAAGGATCTGTATTCAACAATTCAAGATTGCAAGTTATCAGGTCATAAGTATTTTTGTCTAATCTCTAACAATCGTAGCAAATAGAAGAAATCCTTCAAGAAGGTGGACTTAATAGTCTTATTGTAAATCTCTTAACCGAGTGCACACATACATTGTGTTGTTAAAATATCTTAACAGAGTAGACTTAACAAATCTAACATGTTACTCCTAATAACAGGATAAGATCATTAGAAGTGATCACAATTTGTAGCCTTAACCGACACCTTCCATTCTGCAGATAGTGAAGCTTTGTGGGTTTCATCCCCACCGCAGTTTTTACCATCTAACAGGGGTTTTCTGCATTACCAATTCTTGTGTCATGTGTAAATAAGTTTCATGAATGTTTCTATGATTGTTTACATGCACTTACATTTATGTTTTGATATTACATGCATAAGATAGAAAATAACATGGTTGGTAATGCAAGAAAAGATTACTAAGGTTAATTGATAAAAGTTTTAAGGGTACTAATTCACCCCTCCCCTCTCAATACACACCCTTCCATTATTCCAACAATTGGTATCAGAGGTAGATCTCTTATTTTGAAAATTTTAATCAATTAAGAGAAAATATCATACAATGGAAAGGTATAATCTAGATAAGAACATTGATAATTAGAAGTTGGAGATACAGATTTTCTTTGAGCAATACAAAGAAGCAAGAAATAAGATGAAAAAGTTATTGGCTGAAATAAAAGTCATGGCATCTCACTACAATGAAACTGAATATCATGAAGAAGAGATACCTAATTTATTTGATTCATCAAGATCTACATCTGGTAATACATCTGACACATCTGAAGGAAACATTACAAGTCTGAATGAAATCAATCAATATCTAACTGAACAAGTAAAGGTACTGCAGATCGGTCAAGAGACATAGATGGTGAGAGTGATTGATGTTATGAATAATGCTAGACAAGTTGAACAAGAAAGAACATTAGCTATTGATGATAGGAGGAAGATCACGGAAAAGATGCAAGAGAAATAATTTGAAATACTGAGACTTACTGAACATCACATTGAAATCACCAATCAAATAGTTCTTACGAGTCATGAGGCCAACCGAGTGAACATAGAACTTAATGGAAAATTGGAAGCTATTGGTTAACTAAGAGAATAAGATGATAAACTGAAGCATGAAGCAAAGATTCAACAACATCATAATGATATGATCAAAAAAGGCTAAAGAAAGTACAAAAAGAATGGATGAATTTCTGAATGGACAAAGAAGAATCAACAACAATACTGGTTTAGGGTATACCAATCATTGAGAATCATCAAAACAATTTGATCAAAGGAATGTCTACACAAATCCAAGAGAAAAGAAGAAATCACGCAATCAGTGTGGAAAACCAAGCCACACATCAAATGTTTGTAGGAGCAAAGCTAAAGGTATTCCTAAATATACTTCTACATTCATAGGTAATTGTTATAACTGTAACAAACATGGACACAAAGCATGTGAATGCAGACCTAAGGTGAACAAACCAAAGAAGGAATCCTAGATGGAAAAATACTGTCCTACTTGCAAAATGCACGAGCACACATCTCTTGAATGCAGGAAAAAGAAAAGGCAAGTATGGAAACCTAAAGAGAAAGAAAATGATTATAAACTAAGAAGAGTTGGTAACTCATATGTTTGGGATTACAACACATGGGTAAATTGCACAACATGTGGTAGATATGGACACATAGCTGCAAACTGCATGAGGAAATGGATACAAAGATCTAGGAACTGGACTAACTTCGGAATGGCATGCTTATACTGTCATAAGGTCGGTCACCTAAGCCAAGACTGCAGAGACCGAGTGACAGAGTCAAGCACTTTTACAAATGGAAATACTATTGAAGATATCGGAAGAGTGAGAAATCAAATGTGGAGGAGATCTTTAAACAATGATAATGTTGGACCAAGCAATACAGTTGGTGACACCTCATCTAATGGATTAGGTGATTTCACCACCCCCACCTAAGCAATACAAGTAAGTATGGAACTGCACTGTACAAAGCTATATTTTACATCAGTTCCAATATTCATTGATAATATGCCAAATTAGCATGAATGAAGATTCACTATGGTATTGCTTGTTATGATTTTGTGAATCCAGTCTCGTCAGTCAATACATACTGAGCATAGTCGGTGTACATATGAAAAACAACCAAGTTGTCAATATAAACCGAGCATCGTCGGTAATCATGTGAAAGACAACCAAGTCTTCGCTACATACCGAGCACCATCGATGAACATGTAAAAAGTATAACTAAGTTGTAACTTACCCTGATCGTTGTATACTCACCGAGGATGAAGACTTTGGTATGATACCCAAACGTCTTTGTTTCATCAACCGAGTGGTAGCTAAAGCATTCAATGTACCACTCAAGTTATTTTCTATAAATAAGGCATCAAAGAGCTCATTCATTCACCAAGCGATAAAGTGAAAACAACAGAGCGAAAAAGAGTGACTAAGAGCGATAAGATTGTTGAATGATTCATAGCAGAGTCAAAGGCTACTCCGACAGATTTCAACAATCCACAACAAAGATCAAGTGAGTATCTAGACTCACCGAGCTAATAGTTTATTTACAAGAAGCCCTAAATATTTAAAAAATAATGGCAACTACCTCGCAAGTCTCAAAGATCAAGAACACAAAGGACTTGAAGATCAACCTAATTAAGAACACAACCTATGAGGATCCTAACTATAAGTTTTGCCCTGACGTTGCTGCTCAACCCGATGACAAGGGACCATTTTCAAGTATCCCTCCTAGGGTTTTGCTGGTGTAAGATATCTGCGCATACATTCACTACAAGGTTGTAGAGATTGGAGATCTTGAGATTGAAGAAGCTTACGAGAAGCTATGCAAGGATGGAAACCTGAAAGACGAACACAAATACATTGAGGTGAAAGGGTTAACCAATGCCCTATTGTTCCTGAGAGAGTTGCTTGGCTAAACAATGATATTAGAAACCCATAGCATTGGACTACTTATTTTAGTATTGGACACCCTAAATGGTTTCTAATTAGATCATTTAGTCTCATTTAATTATCGACTAGGGATGTAAACTTGGAATGACATCTGCAAAGTATATTCTTCAAACTCTCTTAATCCTCATGACTAATCCTAGGAAATTGAAATCCATTAAGCTTCAGGAAATCTATGCTAACACAAGTAAATGTGTTTACTCTAGGGAAACAAGTAATCACAGATAGGAATTACTCTAACTGCTTATGCTGCGGGAACAGTCTACTAGTTTTGTTACTAGTGGTTGCAGGAACAACAGAGTTCTACTTTACTTCTTAATAAGCATGGAAATTATTTATACTCTAAAAAAGTAATTCACTCACTAAGTGGGCCCCTTGGATGAGTGAATAGAAACACAATCAAGATAAAATAATTAAACTCAAACTGTGCATTCTATTCATTCATGGAAAATACACTTGGATAGATAAAATAGTATTACAGCTACAAAAGCTTCTATTCAGAAAAATCAACTAACTCCCAAGAGTTACAACATTCGTCTTATTTAAAGGAAAAATATAACTACTCCCTAAATCTAAGATCACTCCATTAGTGAGGATCGTTACAGATACATAATATCTTATAACAGAAATAACAGTCATTAAAAATAAGTCCTCCCAGAATATAGTACGTGGTGGGTTCTAGATCCGCACGCTGCATTAAACAGAAAACTCTATTGACTTGTTCCTTATGCAAAGATCTTCTTGCAGCAATGCCTTAACTTTCTCAAGTGATTGATTGACTTCTTCAATGCGAAGGCATCTTATAGAAACTGTTGGTTTTGACTTCTTCAACACCATTATGATGATCTCTTAAATACACCATGACTGATCCCTACAAAATTATTAATGCACACACAACCTTCGATACATACATATTCTCATCATTAATATTAGGTAGAAAGTGTTAAGTTCTAATTAATACTGTTGTAAGGCATATGGCTACAGGAAGGAAACTACCCACAAACATAGCATAGGAGAAGGATCATTCATTAGAATATAATTACTACATTTTGTCATTTCTATCCATCAGTTTTAAACAAATGTACCATGTCCTTCTATCATCCATTTTCCTACTTATGTGCTTACACATATAAAATATACATATAAAACCACAAGTCTATGTATCTATTTTTCTCATAAACTACTGAAAAGAAATTAAATAAAGCAATTATAAAGATGGTAATTTAAGAGGTTCATCATTCCCCCCAACTATCCTATTGCTGGTCTCTAGCAATCATAAAGTTGCAGATCCTGGCTCTCGGCCCCAGGTCACTGACAATATCTCCACTGACTCATCAACAACATAGTTGAAGTATCCATGATTCTCCCTGAGTCTTTCCCATCTCTGGACTTCTTTGGCCATGTCATGATCTTCTAGATTTTCATTCACTACAAGTAATGGCTGCAGGAGAATAGGTGGTTAGAATCTTAATGGAAACTAATAATTAAGTAATGTCCTGCCCAACATCATACATCATGGAGCTCATCTAGTGGCAAGATTCAGGTTCTGTGGAGAATGGGGTTCTCTAACCTTCAGTTCATGGGACATTCTTACCCATCTATGCCTACAAGCAGTGATTGTAGCCTTGATATCATGTGATGAGTGCTGATACTACTCTATATATTCTTTCTCTCTAACCAGATAAACCTTGCTAGCTCCACTTGGATTCATAGTGACTGAAATCCAATCAAGAAAATTTGGTCTGGAATGTTGAGCTTAAGGTGTTATAAGCAAGGGTGTCTCTATTTCACTATTTATGTAAGGTAAAGCTTGATGTTCCCTGCTTATCTCATTTTGCATCCAAGACATTACTTCTCTTAATTGGACATCCCCCACATAAAGTAGTGAATTCCAGTCCTCATCATCTGGTACAATAAGATTATGCAAATACAATTCACACAATAAATTTTTTTAAGACATGGGATCTTATTGAAATGCATCATAGAACTCATGAGGTGTTGAAACAAAAGGATTCAGTCCTTCCACAATCCTTGTTAATTTGAAATTAATGAATTGCTCCTTACAAAATAGAGCATAGATCTATGAAGGTGATCTGCATGCCATAACCTCTGGAATTAATTCAGTTATAAGCTCAACCCTTCTTTCCAACACTGCAATTTGACCTATTTTCTACTCCAATTGATGAGCTTTCTCATCAATGGTCCATTTCAAAAAAGAATTCTAACTTCCATTGTGCCCTTTCCCATGTAAAATACTGATACAAACTCAACCCTGCAGCTAGGAGTGTAGATAGGTCTGGTGGTGGCATGGGTTCCTGATTAAGAATATCAATCCATCATGGTGCAAGCTGAGGGGTTTTTATTACATTTTCCTATGTGGAGGACTTCCCTTTCCACACAACAAGAGTTTTTATTTCATTATCCTCTTGACAGGATTAAGTTTCTCTATCCAGCGTGTCCAACCCATCCTTATTAATTTGTTCCAACATCTTTTCAATAACATCCTCATTGATTTCAGGGAATTCATTAGAAGGTAAGTTTTTTGAATTATCGGGAATATCTTGACCAATAGAGTTATCACCAAACTCCTCTGCCGCTTCAGAATCTCCATCACTATCAATGAGGATATAGTCAACATTAGGGTTAACTTCTACTTCTAAATTCGTATTATTGGAAATGGTATCACTATCTACACTTTTTTGAACCATTGCCTCAGAAGAGGATTTCTCCACAAACTCAGAGGATTCTATATTCAAAATTTGAACAGGAGACTCAACATCCTTGCTGATGTTTGTGGAAAGCCTTGCACTTTTTCCAGCAAGGGTTTTGGAAGAGCATGGAGGATTCTTGTGCTTGCTCCTGCTAGCGGACACCTCCTCCGTAGTTGCTATAGGAGGTTCTTCTAGCGTTTCTTCCTCATATGAGGGCAAGGTTTCATCAGCTTTGTCACTAACATTCTCATTATTGGGGTGCTACTCTGGAATTACTTCCTCTATTTCTAGGGTTTTATCTTTCTCTTTCCTGGAAGCAGACCTAGTTTTTACAGAAGGTGGGGTTTCAGGTGTATCATCAACTTTCTTGTTTTTACCTTTCTTCCTACTAGAAGTAGGAGTACCAAAGTTACAAAATCTCTTCCTAGGTGGTTTAGGGTTAGAGGAAGTGGCTTCAAGAATGGCTTTTGTTCTTTGAATTATTTTGCAAATCCTCGTTGTTGCGTTCACCCTTCTTCCTACACCCTGGCCTCTAGGGCCGACCATTCTAAGTACTATTTCATCCATTTTTTTAAATTCATCCCAAGTTCCTATCATTTGCTTATTCAACTCTCTTTTCACAATTAATTTAATTATGAAATGATGGGAAACAAACTAATCTTTTCCTGACTGAACTAAAAAAGCTTGTTTCTTCACATTATTAAACAAAAAGCTAGGTAAATTTACCAATCTATTGTCATGGTGGAGGTCGCTCAGGATTTTGAAATGTAGCCCGTGAATATATTTGTAGTGCCCTTCGCAGGTGAAATACTATATGATAAATGTTTCTAGCTGGATATAATCCATGGGCAATGATATCCTTGAAGTGCCTTGCTTTTTTTCAATGTCTAACCATGGATCACCATGCAAGGTGAATTGTGCCCTAGTTGAGTGTAAATCAATGTCCTTAGCCCATTTCTCACCTTCCTGCGGCAACCTTGTTACTTCCACCACAATTTCCTCTGTGAACTCAATTCTCAGCCCCTTTACCACTGCGAAGCCATTATGCAGAGTATTTAAAAATTGCAGAGCAATTTCCTTGTCAAAACCATGGAGGCTCAGATAGTAATCCAACCATCCTTTCCTTCAGAAATTTTCAGAACTACATGCATCTCCAAGTAAAACTCAGTGATCAATTGGCTCATGTCTATGAAGATCACCCCCCATTTCTATAGACAGAAAATGTTTACAGAAACTTTTTACAGAAGCTAAAAATGGAAAAATGTTACGGACTCAAAGTGTTGCAGACGAGAACAACGAAGTACAAAATATCATTTAATTACTGGAAATTGAAAGCATTTTAATGAATAATATTTCATAATACCTTCATGTGTGTTAAGACCTGCCACCCCGAACATATCATCATTAAATAAAATTCAGCTTTTAATATCTTTTAATTCATTTCAATCATGATAACACAATCACAGGATGACAAATTGTTTAACACATGACGACAATCATCTTGAAAAGATAAGAAATAATTTTTCATCCTTTGCATGTTAGTGTTTAAATTTGAAATATAAATAATGCCTCCCCCCAACTAAGTTTAAGGCATGGGTCCCACCAGGCCAGGTCGTGCAAGAGTAAAAAAATTAAAAGAACACTTAATCCTAATAAAAATGAATAAAATAAAATATGAACAAAGGTATGTGTCACTAAACTGGAAAGCATTGTAGGAAGAGTGTTCTGAAATATGACATGTACTGATCAAGTGATGCAATGGTGCAGAAAAAATGGTAGAGAGAGGATGTGAGGTGAATTTTTATTATGAAGAAATAATTTCACAGGAAGTGAAATGTTTATTATGGAATCTTTGATAGAAATATAGGATTAGTGGAAACCTGGGTGGAAGACCCAGATTATTCTGTTGCAGGAGTGTTGTTGTCATCATGTTGCTGGAACTACTGCAACAAGTCTTCATGACTTATGGGTTTGTGATAGAACTTGAGGTGATGATCGTTGATAAGCAATTTGAATCATACAGGATCAGTAGTAGACAACTAAACTGCTCCATTTTCAAACACTAAAATGATCTCATAAGGTCCTAGCTTCCATGTCTGAAATTTACCTGGGGTATGTTGGTAGTGTGAGTCATATAGCAGGGCCCAATCACCAACAGAAAATTTTGTATCCTTGATGAATTTGTCATGCCACTTCTTCCACTGCTTCTAAATCAATTCAGTATTGTGAAGTGCAGATTTTTGATACTCATCCAGTCCATTCAGCTACAATAGCCTTTCCTCCTATGCCCTGGTAAGTTCAATGTATAATTCCAATGTCGTCCTGAGAGTCTTGTGTTGAAACTCGATAGGCATGGATGCAGATTTGCCATAAACTAGTTCAAAAGGGGTAAAACCTATTTTTTTTCCTAGTTGTTTTGTAAGCCCAAATGGCTTCAGGAAGGCGGGTAGCCCAATCCTTCTTGTGAAAAACAACTATTTTGGTTAGGATTGCTTCAATCTCCCTATTTTTTATCTGCACCTAGCCATTGGCTTGGGGATGATATAGTGAATATTTACCATGCCGCACTATGTATTCATGTATCAACTCAATAATAAGATTAGGAGTAAATTGTGCACCTTCATCTATTACTATCTCACGAGGTACTCTGAACCTGGTAAAGATATATTCATATATAAATTCTTCTACTTTATGATCTCTGGCATGCCACATGGCTTTAGCTTCTACCAAATTTTTTTCATAGTCAGTACACACTAAGATATATGACTTATCACGAGAAGATGGCTCGATAGGTCCAACGAAATCGATGCCCCATTTTTCAAATGGTGTCAGCACCACTTGAGGCTGCAAGGGAATTTCATCTGACTTGGTTAGGCATCCCATCCGCTGGCATCTTTTATAGTATCATGTATTCCTGGCGGCATCCTTCTAGAGGGTAGGCCAATAGTATCATGTTGTCAAGACTTTGTATGCAGTTCACTTTGCTGCAAAATGGCCACCACACAGCTTATCATGACAAGCCCGAAGGATGTCATAAGTCTCATCCTCATGAATACATCTTCTTGTGACTTGATCAAGACCTGTGTAAAAATAAATCTTGAGATCCATGAAAAATTGAAGCTTTTTTTCAACCAGAAGTCTGCGGTCTCTAGGCGAGAAATGAGGTAGTGTCTTTCCTGTAGCAAGGTAGTTGGTGATGTTAGCATACCATGGATTGTAAGTATCAGTAGAGAACATGTGATCATCTGGGAAGTTGTCATCAATTATCGTAGGATCATCTGGAACTTGTAATCTAGATAAGAAGTCAACCACCACATTAGCTTTACCTGGTTTATCAATGATTGTCACATCAAACTCCTGCATAAGGAGTAACCATCTTTCCAACCTGCCTATGATGGAAGGCTTGTTCATCAAGTATTTGATTGTTGAATGATCAATGTATAAAAATACTTCTTAACCAGTGATGTAATGTCTGAATTTATTAAGTGCATAGATTACTGCTAGCAATTCCTTTTCAATGACAGTATAGTCCAGTTTAGCACCTTGTAAGTTTTTACTAATATAATAAATAGCATGCTCAAATGTACCTTCCTTTTGTCCTAACACTGCTCCAATGGAATAGTCAGATGCATCAGTGTGAATATCAAATGACAGCTTCCAGTCAGGTCCTCTGAGGATGGGTGTCTTTGTCAGAACATCCTTTAGCTACTAAAATGATAGTTCACAGTCAGTTGTCCATTCAAATTCTGCTTCTTTCTTAAACATGGTATACAATGGGGCTACAAGTTGGCTAAATTCTTTGATGAATCTCATGTAGTAACCCCCATGGCCAAGAAAACTCCTGACATCCTTCTATTTTACTAGAGTTGGAAGTGTAGTGATGACTGCAATCTTTGCAAGATCAACCTAAATGCCAAAGGATGAAAGGTAATGTCCTAAAACAACTCCTTCTTCCATCATCACATAACACTTCTCACTGTTAAGGGAGAGTTTATACTCCTGACACCTTTTGAGAACTTTCTCCAAGTTAGCATGAGCTTCCTCAAATGTAGTTCCATATGCAGTGAAGCCATCCATGTATATATCCACATAGTCAGCATAGATGTCAGAGAAAATACTGATTACCGCCTGCTGAAAATTAGAAGATGCATTGCACAATCCAAATGGCAAGACAAAATAAGAAAATGTTCCCCGGGGACAGGTGAACGTTGTTTTATCCTGATCTTCTGGTTATATCTAGATTTGGTTATATCCATTGAATTCATCTAGGAATGAGAAATACTTTTTACCAGCAAGGTTGTCAAGGAATTGGTCAATGAAAGGTAATGGAAAGTGATCCTTTTTAGTGGCTTTGTTAAGATCCCTATAGTCCACACAAACTCTCCATTTCCCCCCTTTCTTTGGAACAATTACTAAAGGAGAAACCCACTGGTTGTCAGAAATAGGATATATAAAACCAGCTTTAAGGAGTTTTGGTAACTCAGTCTTCACTATATCTCTCAAAGTAGGGTTAATTCTTCTTTGGGATTTTCTAATTTGTCTGGACTCATGATTTATGTAAATCCTATGGGTACAAAGATTTTGGTCTAACCCCTTCATATCAGTATAGTCCCATGCAAAGGCTTGCTGACTTTCTTTCAAAATTTGGAGAAGACTGGCCATCTGAGATGTTGTGAGGTTCTTATTGACATTCAACTCTTTGCCTAAGGAAATTTCTACCTTTTTTGCTTTATCCAGCATCATAATTTTTGCAAATGAGGGTGGATTTATCTCATGTGGTAACAAGACATGAAGGTAATCAGGTGCTACAGGAAGCATAGGTGAGGTTTGCTTGGGCAGTATGGTTTGGAGTGAATAGTTAGGGTCGTGGAAAGATGATGGGTCAGCTCCATACTGATTGGTGAGAATCACCACTGTTATGTCATCTTCCTCTTGTGAGACCATAAATGGATCTCTTCCAATAACCATGAGTTGTTGCACTGAATTTTCTTCAAGGGTAGCATCACCTAAATATGGCCAGATAACTTGGTCATGGTCAACTTGGGGTTTGGCTAGAGAATAAAAAGTTATCTTCTTGGTATTTATCCCATCATATATGGTCATTTTTCCTGATTGACATGCAATGCAAGCATCTATTGTGGCCAGCCAAGGTTCTTCTTGAGATTAATGGATATCCTGCTAGAGTGGCTTTGGGGGATAGGATTATGAAATCTAAGGGGTAATCCAAGGAATCACGTGTTACAATGATGTCTCTACCATGTCATCCAGCTTAATAGTGGAATTATCATCTAATTGGAGTATTTTAGGTGTTTGCCTTAAACCAATAATGCTAAGTCTCAACAAAATTTCCATAGTCATTACATTAATGGATGCTCCTAAATCAATCAAGACATTTTATATTTGTATACCATTGATATGAATGGTAACCACGGGGTTCCTGGATCAGAGTATTTAGGCATTAAGACTTTATCTAGTATGAGATCAGAGAGTTGCCCAAAGACATGGACAGTGCCATGATCTTTCTTCTTTCTACTAGGTTGCTTAATACGGGCTTCCTTGATTGCCTTATTGTAAATTGGGACTTCTTTGAGGGAATCCAACAAAGGTATTTGAACAGTCATTTACTTAAGTTGGTCAGTCAAATCAGCTGCAATAGTATTTTATTTTAAGGGTGTTGTTTGAACCAATCTTTGTGGATAAGGTGGATTTTTCAAAACTAGGGTAGATTGTGGAATAGGTGGAGCAACACTAGTTCAGTTCTCAGGTATTTCCCTAGTATCAAGAACTTCAGCTATTATAGGTTCCTTAGGTGTAGGCAATGTAGTTCCTGATCTTAAGTGAACATCAGTCACTTGTAGGGAATAAGCTTGTTGCTTGTTATTAGGATTTGGAGTTGGTTGTGCAGGCCATTGTGTTGGCTTCTGAGGATTATTATTGGTTGCAAGAGGTGGAGACATAATTGCTTGTTGTTGAGGTGGAGGCATAATGGCTTGGTGTTGATTAGGTTGATTGGGTCCCCACTGAGGTTGTTATTGCCATTTACCATGTGGTTTCCATTGGTTATTCTATTGTCGATGCTGATATTGGTTAAATTGTTGTTGGTATGGGTTAAATGGAGACTATTGCTGATAGGTTTGGTTATACTGTAATTGTTGGTTAGACCAATTATAATTCCAATTCTATCCTTAAGGGCCAAAATTTTGAGGGTTTTGGTTTTTCCATTGACTACTATTACTATAACCAAAATTATTCAAGGGGTCTCGAGGCATACCTTGTCTTTGAGCCCATGGTCGCCTTTGAGCAACATAGAAAACCTCTCCATTCTCCCCATCATTAGCTTTAAATTCGGTGGGCATTGAATTAGTGTCCACAGATGCAACTATTTTGCATTTACAATTTCTTTTCCTTTCTCTGTAGTGAGAGCAGAATTCAGCCAGCATAGCTTCTGCATCTTCCTTCTTCCATCTCATTTGCATGCTATCCAGCTAGGTGGCAACATCATTGATGATGTCCTATTTGAAATCAGATAGAAGATTGGACAAATCCATCTTAGATACTCCTGAACCATTGGACTTATGAGGAAAATCTCTGATTCCTCTTCCTTTCTTCACAATAGCCCTTGAATATTTCAGACATATATTCTTTATGTTAGCCCAGTTCTTCTGAGTGATGTCTTTGCCCGCCATAAGGTCTATGGCCTCAATAATTCCATCATTTACACCTTTTAGGAAAAGATGTTTTTGTGACTCCTCATTTATTTGATATTGTGTATTGCGCTGCAAGTTAAACATAAACCTTGAGACATAGTCTTCCAAGGTCTCATCCTCCTTTTGTGATATTTTGAAGATGTCATCTCCCTTCAAATCATGACCCCTACAATACTCCTTATATTTATAAAGGAACATATTTCTCATTGCATCCTAATTCGCTATAGCATTGGCACCTAACCCCATGAACCATCTTAAGGCAACCTCCTTTAGAGTAGATGGAAACAATTTCAGCTTATGGGCGTCAATTGTGTAATCATAACTCCTACAGAGGATGTCAAATTCAAAGAGGAAAGTTTTAGGGTCTTCAGTGATAAGGGCATAAAATTTGGGAAGTGTAGAGGTAGGTATGTTTTTTAGATTATGATTACCATGTTGAGTGGGGATGGGGAAAGGAAAGGTAGGTTGAGCCATCCTTGGAGGAGGACCTACTTGTCTGGGCTGATAGATAACAAGAGTGAATGGGTTGTCCTAATACTCAGGCTCAGTAAAAAGGTCATACAAATGTAGTGATTCTTCAGAGGATGAAGGTGAAGATATCTCTGCTTGGGCATCGACAAATGGATTTTCAAATGGGTCTTCTTCTTCTTCTCTCTCAACTCGGGGCTTCTTAGGTTCAAGATTAAAAATATCAAATGGTTCCCCCTAGATATTATGAGGAAGGAATCTCCCAATATGGTCTCTTCTTCTATGCATAAAAGGATTACTTAAAACTTAGTCTTAAATCTATAAAAACTGGGAACACGAACACCAAAGTAAGTTTGAATTAACACCATCCCTGAAAGCAGTGCCAAAAATGCTTGGCTAAACAATCATCTCAGAAAACCATAGCATTGGACTGCTTATTTTAGGATTGGAAACCCTAAATGGTTGCTAATTAGATCATTCAGTCTCATTTAATTATTGACCAGGGAAGTAAACTTGGAATGGCATCTGCAAAGTATATGCTTCGAACTCTCTTAATCCTCATGAATAATCCTAGGAAATTGAAATGCATTAAGCTTCAGGAAATCTATGCTAACACAAGTAAATGCATTTACTCTAGGGAAACAAGTAATCATGGATAGGAATTACTCTTACCGCCTATGCTACATGAACAGTCTACTAGTTCTATTACTAGTGGTTGCAGGAAAAATAGAGTTCTACTTTACTTCTTAATAAGCATGGAAATGATTTCTACTCTAACAAATTAATTCACTCACAAAGTGGGCCCCCTTGGATGAGTGAATAGAAACACAATCAAGATAAAAGAATTAAACTCAAACTGTGCATTCTATTCATTCATGGAAAATACACTTGGATAGATAAAACAATATTATAGCTACAAAAGCTTCTATTCAGAAAAATTGACTAACTCGACTAACTCCCAAGAGTTACAATGGTCATCTTATTTAAAGGAAAACTATAACTACTCCCTAAATCTAAGATCACTCCATTAATGAGGATCGTTACAGTTACATAATGTTTCATAACAGACATTAAGAATAAGTCCTCCCATAATATAGTACGTGGTGGGTTCTAGATTTGTGCGCTACATTGAACAAAAAATTGTATTGACTTGTTCCTTATGTGAAGATCTTGCAGCAACACCTTAACTTGCTCAAGCACTTGCTTGAATTCTTCAACATGAAGGCATCTTGTAGCAACGGCTGTTTTTGACTTCTTCAACACCATTATGTTGATCTCTTAAATACACCATGATTGATCCCTGCAAAATGATTAATGCACACACAACCTTAGATACATACATATTATCATCATTAATATTAGGAAGAAAGTGTTAAGTTCTAATTAATACTCTTGCAAGGCATATGGCTACAAGAAGGAAACTACCCACAAACATAGCTTAGGAAAAGGATCATTCATTAGCATATAATTACTGCATTCTATCATTTCTATCCATCATTTTTAAGCAAATGTACCATGTCCTTCTATCATCCATTTTCCTACTGATGTACTTACACATATAAAATATACATATAAAACCATAAGTCTATGCATCTATTTTGCTAATAAACTACTGAAAAGCAATTTAAAAAGCACTTAGAAAGATGTCCATTTAAGAGGCTCATCAAGAGTTCAAGTCTGAATGGATACGCATTGTACTTATTTGGGTACATGATATAAAAATGTGGTTGGATGAACCAAAACCAATCACAAAGGATGTGATTCATGTTGTAACAGGTTATCCAATAACCGAAAAGGCAAAATCCCTAAAACACCCTCCACGCACCGAGATCAAAAAACTAACTAAGGAAAAATGGGATGGAAGAGGATTGAAAGTTAATACAATCACCGACCCTAAAATAAAGTTCAGTGCATGTGTGATTGGGTACAAGTTATTCCAAGCTAGCAGAGTGAACATCATAATGTGTGGAGTAGTTGACACTGCTTATAAGATTGTGAAGAAGGGACTTCAATTGGACTTATCCGAGCTGCTAGTGAAGCAACTGGAAGAAAACATGAGGACAATTAGATCAACCAGATCTAATACATGTAAGTTGGATTCCCTCCTTATGTGCACATTCTTCTATTTTCATAATTTCTTCCCCTCTGTGGGTAATGTCACATGGGACACAACCCGACCAATAACTGCACAGATCAATGAATTCATTAAGTCACTAGGGGATAACTTCACATTGATAATGGATGCATACTTCACCACTTTCAAGGATAGAATGCAGAAGAGAATGAGAATCCTTGCACAACTGGTTGAACAATACAAAGATGACATATGTTTCATAGTGGACACTGATACAACACTTATCAAACCAGTTGTACCAAGATCAACATGGTTACCACCATTGGACCATGAGATCAACATTGATCATGCTACAAAGGTAATTGAAGCCTTATTGAATGAACCAGTGGACAAATCATTGAGCAGATTTGGCATATATGAGGAAGCCAAGTCTAGAATCAAGACTGGCTTAGTAGTGAAGAAGATAGACCGAAAGAAGACAAAAATAATAAATACTCTTCAAAAGAAACTTTTGGTAAATGATGAAGATTTGGAACAAGATGTCACCAAGGGACAGTCATCCATCGATGAAGGTAAAGAGTTAAGTGACTCTGACTCTACTGAATCATATGCACCACCAGAAAATAAAACAAGAACTACTAATGTAACAACTGCATCAAGAACCATGAGTAAGACTACAAAAGAGGCAGACTCACCACTAGTAAAGAAAGGTACTGTGAGTACTTATCAGAAAAGAAAGTCTCAAACTGGGCAATCAACACCGAGGCAAAGAAGGAAATATCTAAGAGGAAAATAAGACAAGGATAATATAGAAAAGGATGAAAGAGAACAAAGGCTCCTAGAAGAAAAGGCTAAAATACCTAAAATAGTTGATGAAATTGCAAATTCAATCATCAATACATGCATCATCTCAGATCATGAGATTAGACAATGGAATACACTATCTACTAAGGATCAAGACAAGATAGAGGAAGCCATAATTAAGGCAATGGTTGCATACAAGTATGTACCCATACAATTCAATGACAAGATTCCACAGGAGCTGCAAGATAAAATATCAACAAGGTGGACTTATGCACTGCAAACGGAAAAACAAATGAGAGAAAGAATCTTAGTAAATTACATGCCTGAGTCAACAGTTGAACAAATTGAATCAACAATGCAGGAGCATGCAAAGAAATTTTTGGCTAAGAAAAGAGTATACAAAGTACTGCAAGACAAATTAGAAGATCTTGATATAGAAAACAATAAGATTTGGACACAGATCTTTAATCCACCTACAAAGGTACTAGCTCTAACTAAGATAACTCATAGCAAAGAGAAAGAGGCCACATTGAGTCCTAAGCATATTTTAATTAATGATATCGAGGATGTCAATCCAATTGATTTGACAACAGAGGCAAGTAAGGCCATGGATGATGTACCTCAGATATTATAATCATTAGGGGAAACACCAGATATCACAATAAAAGATATAACTCATATTGATTCTAATGATGATCCCAAGAATGACAAAGATGTAATCATTGCCACCGAGTAACCAAAGTAAAATGACACCACTGATGTTGGACAGGCAATTGTACCAGGTAAAATGCCTTTATTGATACATGTTATCAATATAATATCTGAAGCAAAGGAGAAAACACCTGAGCCTGATGCAAACATATTGATGGAGATAGGTGATGAACATGAGGAAAAGCAAAAAGATACAAATGAGGAGAAGGAAGAGCAAGTAGAGAGGATAAGCCAAGTGATACACCTGCCAAGGAAACTGAAGAGGCAAAAAAGGCTATAGAATAGGAAAAGGTTGATGTAGATATATCTACAACCGACCAACAGGTTCATACCAAGCAGCATACCAAAGGCACCACACCTCCCAGACAATCACCAAAGTCAAAAGAGACAGATAAGGATCTTTCTATAATCCTTCATTCCCCAGCTTCCATTACCATTCCAAAGAAGAAGAAGAAGAGTAAAGCACTGGTCACACTTGATGAAATCATAGATACACCCGACTGTGATCCAAGAACACTAGATCCCGAGTCACTGACCAAGTATGGAGAAATATGCAAAAGAAAGGCAATAGAGGACAAGATCAATAAGGAGCACAAAAATTCACAAGTCCTATATATAAAAAAGGACATCCTATTGCAGATAGTTCCTGACACAGAGATTGATCAAAATGCACCCATCCTTGATCAACTAGCAGTTCTGACCGAGGCCATAACATCACAGAATATAGAAGCTGAGAAGGTCATTGAGGAACGTGTAGAAGAGAAGTGTCACTACAAGCTCACAAAGAAGATCAGCCAAGAAGTGATAGAAAACAAGGTAAAACTTTCTGATCTAGTAACTACATTGGAAAAAATAATATTAGAAGTAGTTAACTTAGTTCAAAAGTTGTGCGCACTAGAGACTTTCACTATTGAGCATAGTGAAAAGATAACTAAAATAGATGAAGATCTTAAAGCTAGTGCAAAAAGTCTCACAACCAAGGAAAATGCATTCAAATTTCATTATGAGAATATTGTAGAATCAAAATGGTTGAGACTTGAGATACAAAAGGCTGAAAGAAAAATTAGAGATGAGGTCACCAAGCTCCAAGCTATGTTACTACCAAATCTCACATTGTTGTTGAAACACATGACTTCGACAAAGACATTAATTGCCACCCCAGAGATGTCAGTCACAAAGAGTATCTATGAAATGCATGCTAGAATCACTTTGGATCACATGACCCTTGAAAACCTCAAGGAGCAATGGGAGAAGCAGATGACAAACATTCAAAAATCCCATGCCCACATATTTGACAAGTTGTAAGTACTACACCTTTGTCATTATTTTCAAAAAAGGGGGAAAATGAATGTACCAAAAGGGGAGAATACAAAGGGGGAAAATGTACCAAGGAAAACATGTACATACATTATACTGAGGCATACACATAGGGGGATTCATTGACAAGGTAAACACTTGGTGTATATACTGAACATTTCAGTTTGCACATATCAATTTTTGATACTAATGCCAAAGGGGGAGATTGAGAATCCTTAAAGGATCATAAGTTTTCATTAGTATACAAGGAAACAATTTTTGAACTGTTGATTACATGATCACCGAGTGACAACATTCAATCAAGCGAAGAGGTCACCAAAATAGACAAGCGTAGAGGTCACCAAAAATGTCTTAGCACCCTTATCATCGATATCAGTGAACACTGATAGCACTACCATCGATAGAAAATTCAAAGAGTAAACTGAGAGAACAGTTCACAGAGTAACCTGAGAGCATAGTTCACAGAGTAACCCGAGCACTAGTCCATCGAGAGCCAGTTTTATTCTTGAGAATAACGGATTTGAGATACATGTCAGCTAAAGCACTTAAGTCTTAAAAATAGCTTTATGCTTAGCTATAAAACCATTTCTTGAGGATCAAGTAAAGCATAATTAACAATTTTAATCATTTTAACTGATTGTAAACATGCAAACTAGGAGATCAAATTCAAGTTGTAAACCTTTGATCATAGAGTTTTTCTTGTAAAGCATGAAACTTAATTAGGTAAAAAACTTTGTATATATAGATGTATAATCAATCATGAACATGATGATTGTAGCCGTAGAAGACATCTATTGATTAGATAGAGAGTTTCATGTAGAAGGACACAAAATGAAGAATTTAGTTATGAAGAACTAGATTCAAGGCTACCGAGCAGAACAAAGATATTATCCATCACAATTTGGTGATAAATAATTTTGTGAACTTAAAGGATTTGTATTCAGCAATTCAAGATTGAAAGTTATCATGTCATAAGTATTTTTGTCTACTCTCTAACAATTGTAGAAAATCAAAGAAATCCTTCAAGAAGGTGGACTTAATAGTCTTATTGTAAATCTCTTAACTGAGTGCACACATACATTGTGTTACTAAAATATCTTAACAGAGTAGACTTAACAAGTCTAACATGTTACTCATAACAATGTAAGATCATCAAAAGTGATCATAATTTGTAGCCTTAACCGACACCTTCCATTCTGCAGATAGTGAAGCTTTGTGGGTTTCATCCCCACCGTAGTTTTTACCTTCAAACAAGGGTTTTATGTGTACCAATTCTTGTGTCCTATGTAACTAAGTTTCATGAATGTTTCTATGATTGTTTACATACAATTACATTTATGTTTTGATATTACATGCATAAGGTAGAAAATCAATATGGTCGGTAATGCAAGGAAGGATTACTAAGGTTAATTGATAAAAGTTTTAAGGGTACTGATTCACCCCTCCCCTCTCAGTACACACCCTTCCATTATTCCAATGGGAAGAGACCCTTAGAAGGAAGAGATATTGGTTGGAATACATCTACCTTCAAGAGGATTCCTTGAACAATGACAAAATATTCAAGATAAGGAGGGAAGGAGAACAAGAATGCGCCCTTTTTAGCCCCCCATCAAAATGTGAAAAAAGGAATTCTTGATGAAGGATAAAAAACTTTAAGCCCCCCAAGTAAGGGATTCTTGACGAGGATACTTTTTTTTTACGATGGGCATAGAATTAGGAAGAGGTTATGATCAAGGATTCACACCTCTTGTACAAGAGAAAATCCCAAATCAGAACAAGCAATTCCATATATGAAAGGAATGTTTATACAAATGCCACTGTAGTTAAGGAAAGTAGATCCTTAGAAAGAAAAGGAAAAGGAAGATTGACATATGAAACCTTCCCCCCAAAGTGTGAAGGCAAGGGAAACTATAATACATTGTACAACCTAAGTGATGTACCCTTTATAATAGACACGCACTTAAAAAAAAGAGAGTTCTAAATAAGGATATAAATCCTAATGTAAGACAAACACATTTATGCATGAAATAACGTCATACTATAAGAGAAGAAAGCAAAAAAGGGGGAATGAATTATTTGAAAAATAAAAAATATTCAGTCCCTAAATGGAAGATCATTTTGTGATAGACATTCCCTTTGAGGCATGAAAGAGATTGTTTAGAAAAGAGGTAAATGTCTTGTGTGAAACAAAGAATCTCATGCCAGAAAGGATGCACTATCATAAAAAAATACAAATCCACAAAGAGAAGATGAAGAGAGATGGGAGGATAACACAATATAAAAAATTAGTGGATAAATAAACTATACAAGATACACTTCCAAGCAAGGAAGAGACTATAAAGAAGGATATCAGTCCCATTAGAGAGAAATATCCTAACAAACAAGTTCATACATGATAGTATAAAAGATTTAAACAATAAAGAGATAATGGATCCTTTTAAAGGAGAAATCAAGAGACAAAAATCTTACCCCCTCAAGTGAAAGGACAAGGGAAAAGACCTATTATGTTGCTCAAAGATGAACACCATGCAACACAAAGATCCCCCTAATAAAGTAGGCTACTAAGATTACATTATGGAGAACAACATAATAAGAGAAATAGATTCTAAGGTATCTTTGTGATAATAAGACAAAGTATAAGATATGTTGTTAGTGTAATAAGACACCAATATACTAAATCTTTAAAAAATTGTCTAAATTGAACACAATCAACAAGAGAATGTTTATTGCTATGATGAAAAATAAAATGATAATTACCATTATTAGATCTTTGATTTCTTAGAAAATGTCTAAAAGGAAACTATATTTTAGGATCATATTGAATTCTCCAAAAGATGAACTCTTAGCCAAAGCAAAACGGTGATCTAAATGAGGTGTAACAACAGATGGTGTTGGTAAGAAAATTCTTAAACAAGGAGGTTTAGTTTGTTAAGAAGAAGGATCAATAAGAGTGGAAGAAGTAGACAAGGGCCTAGCTTGAGATATGAAACCTAGACCACTTATAGTGACTTTTGTAGGAGGGTCAATAGGAATTTTTATACCTTGTTCATTAACACCAAGACCTTTTCCACTATAGCCTTGTTGAGTTGAAATGCCATATCCTACATTGTAGTTAGCTTTGAATGTTGAAGGAGAAGGAGATTCATCTTGAGGTTTATGAAAATATGTAGTATAAGAAGGAATATGAAGGAAAGTAGGATTTTCTATAGGGAGATTGAGATTTCTATCACTACTTGCATATTTTTTAGGAGAAGACGAAGGATAAGGTTAATCGATATCTTCATTTCTACTTATTTTCATTCTCAGAGATATGTCATCAATAAAATGTCCAAGATCAGGATCATGAATAATGCTTTGGTTAGAACAATGTCAAGAATTATCCATTGACATGGGTTGAAAAGGAGAGGATCCAAGTCTCACTAATATAGGAGTAGGAGGTACCATAGGAGGAGGAATAAGGTGGTTTATGTTATTATCATTATAAAAACTCTTATTTAATCAATGCATTCCATGCATTTTGTTAACAATTTAATGAGAAAATCACATGAAATATTGATAAATGTCTTCAAACATGCTTTGTTAGGAAGAAAGATATTTGCAAGCATCATGATTGCATATGAAAGAAAACCATGGAGGAATACAAACATCATGAAATGCGAGAAAGTATGATTCACTACATGTGATTGATAAACATAAGTAAGGAGAAATGTAACAACATAGGTTAAAGGTTGGTGATCAAAATAAAAAAGTGTTGCTAATTGTTGTTTTGTATAGCATGAAAATCATGATTTGTGAAATAGCGACAACATTGATGTCATTTCGTACAAGGTATTTTTTGGGAGATGCGACATCGCAACTATTTATTTCTTGCATGAGAAGATTTGTGTATTCTGATGGGTTTATTGCGAGATGATGGGTGGTACGAAATAACGATCTTCCTTCGTTATGCCATTTATGTGATTTGACAATGATACCGCCACTTGGACCTTATGGAGTATTGTTTTGCATTTAAAATATATTAATGAATATGTATGAAGATCTAATTAGAGATTTGACACAAGATTCCTGAAGGATTAAACATTATTCATAGAGAAAACTTCTTCTTTAAAAAATAGTAGCATAATCAAGCAAGACTACCAAGATATTTTGAGCAATCTTAATATTCGTTTCCTAGGGACTCTTCATCCAGTTACATGCTAGCTACCTGAGCACCATGTTTTAGGAACAAGACAAGGCAAATTCACAAGCCATAATTTTTCAAATATTTTGAAATGGTGATGTTGAAGGTTTTGCACTGCCAAAATGTTAGGTACAACGAAACTGTGAAGACATAATTACCTTGACAAATGGAGTGCAACGATTGGAAACTTAAAGGTGTAAATTTAAATTGATAAGACAAAAAATCACCACTTGATATTACGAAGGCCTGGACTCCATAATGAAAAAGAGTGACATTAAATGTGTTACACCATCGAAAGGATGGAATGCAATGGCAAGTGTGTGACATGTCAAGAATTGATAAGTCATAACTGCAGGGCTTTCATTTCCAAGGAGTTGTGTTGTGTGAAACATTCCTCCACATTAATTCTGATAAAATTATTTATAATGACTTCCAAATTGGTTATTTTTCATAGTAAGTTTAACAAATACGATGGGGTTTCCAATGATCTAAGGGTCATCAAATGAAGATCCTTGTCCTGTATTGCAACATGTCCTGAATGAGGAAGAGGAACAAGAAAAAATTGATACTTCAAGTGGTCTCATGGCTGCCGCTTGGTGTGTGTGTGTGTGAATTATGTACCTGCAAGTTGCAACACAACACTTCAATATTTCATTGCATCAATGGTTAGAAATATGAAAATCAATTGAAAAGCATAAGGAAACCATTGAAATCAACATATTACTTCCTATCTAAGAAGAGTATGATTTAAGATATAATTTCCCTCAGATTATGCATTAAATCAATGACACATTCAGTCCTATAATGGAAGATTTATTGGGAAATGAGGCTAATTACCATGCAATTCATGCTTAGAAATGATGCAAAGATTCATGAAAGCACAAATGAAAGTTATTTAATTAGCTATGTGAAATCAAAATGACAGCATAAGGATGCATTCAATATTCTAAGAATTGGGACCAATTGAGCTCAAAATCCAATCCTTTTATGGAAGAATTTGAGAAATGAGTGGTTGAGATCAACTTGTGAGGAGAGGTGAGGATTGAATCTTTGGTGATCCATGTGAGTTAACTCTCATTGGTTCATGGATTGACTTTCCATGTGCAAGTGATCAGTTATATTTAGAGATTTTATTTAATTCCTTTTAATTAATTACTTTAGCCAAGGATTTAATTGGGTTGATTTGATTTAAATAGGCCAAGGTAATTAATGTGATTTAGTGATGAAATCACTTTGATTTTAGGAGATTAAATTGATTTTGATGAATTATGCCAATAATCAAATAGTTGGATTGACATAATTAGGGGTATGATCACATTTAGAGAAAATAGGGTCTCTAGTTAGAGTAGACCAAATTAGGGTGGTTACATTTTCTCCTCTTTGAATTGTTGTGCGAGCAACGCATTGATCCAAAGAATGTCTGATGTTGACTTCATAAAGTTTGAGAATTTTGCACTTGTTTGAATGAAATAGAGCTAATGAGATCAGTCTCAAACTTGATTGAACAAAGACTGATAGTATCGACTTTGAACTTGATCGAACAAAGGTCGACTAAAAAGAGATCTGAAGATACCAATTCTGAACTTGATCAAACGAGAATTGATAATACTAACTCTAAACTTGATTGAACAAAGGTTAGTACAAAGTTGCTGAGAGCTATGAGGTATCAATTTTGAACTTGATTGAACAAGAATTGACAATACTGACTCTGAACTTGATCGAACAAAGGTCAGTACAAAGTTGATGAGAGCTTGATAAAGATCTGAGATATTTTAGGCATAGATATCTGGCTTGTTTAGCACTGAAGCCTTCTATCCAACAATCTCGGCTTGATCGAAGGAAACTGTCATGCCCCTAATCTTTTGATGATGAAGTTAGTTTTGTTGTTTGAGTAAGAATTTGATTGATTTTAAGTGTGATCATGCCCCCTCGGGAACAAAATTGAAGGAAATAGAATAAAATCCCTCTTTAGGATAACAGGTGAATGGAACAGGTCGATTGCATCAATGAAGAATCAATTAGAAGATGAGATGAAGGGAAAGTGTGTTAAGAGAAAACACAATTTTACCAAGGCGACTACATGAAAATGTAAATTTTGAGCTTGATAAAATTATGTATGACCAAGATTTTGATGTATAATGTGCAATTTGTTGATAGAGAACCATGGAAAACTGATTGCGTAAAGCGCGCGAATCATTTTCTAAACATATAGAGCAATTCTGCATTTAGTGGAGACTGTCACAAAATTTTTACTGTGTTGTTGAAAACATTGTCCTTGTGTTTTATTTTGTTCCCGAAAGATATGAGAAGAACAAAATAGAGATTTGATAGTCCGTTGAGAGTTCCAGAGCTTCTGATTAACTCAAAAAGTCAATATAAGTCTCAAAAATCACTTTTTACTAATTCATTTTCACTTTCATCCTTGGTAAATTCTTGAGCTCTACAGAGAAGATGGTGGTCCCTATCAAGCGGCATCGATTTGAGCTAGCACATCATCATGACTGTACAACATATTACACACAGCCGGTGAGTACATTGAGACCTTCCTTTTTACGCTTTTTGGTTCTTGTTTTGTCACTTTTTGCAGTAGTTATAGGCAAATGAATATTGAGTCGCATGCGGGTTTTCAAATCACATCTTGTCAATCCTTTGTCGCATCCAGTAAATTTTTAATTTTTTGGATCGCATCTTGTAAAAATAGGGTCACTTCTTGTAGGGCGTCAAAGTGTCATTTTTTAGTATTTTGTTTGTCCACCTTTGAATTTTGTCACATCCTGTGAAAACATGGTCGCATCTAGAATCCCTTATCGCATCCTATAAAAATAGGACCGCTTCCCAATTTCCCCATCGCATCCTGTCAATTTGAGATCACATATGGGGTGCGAGCTTGCATTTGGTAAAAACAGAGTCCTTTTCAATAGAAAGTGTTAATTTGCCAATTTTGACTATTTTTCATCTTTTTGAAGGCAAAAGACTTAGCTATAAGATTTTTTGTGTAGTTAACTTAGCTAGAATACTGATGTAAGTCTATAATTTGTGTCTGACAGATTGAGTTTCCCATTGTTTCATTTCGAGGACCTCGACCTTCATGAGTCCTTACATTATCACACTCCCTAACTAATGTAGAGTTACAGATCATCAGACGCCTTGGCTTATCTTCTCTAATAAATTTACCTAATATTAGGGTAAATCGAGGGTTTTTGAATGCTCTTGCCGAGAGATGGCACTCAGAGCACAATACCTTCCATCTCCCGACTAGTGAGATGACAGTGACCCCTGAGGATGTGTGGCGTATCCTACGCGTTCCTGTGATGGGATGTGAGGTTCGATTTGAGTCGTGGTCTACTATAGCGATTGTCGATACACAAAGATTCTTTACGAATCCTTCCATAGTACAGAGGTACCTGACATGGGATTATATGATTGATCACTATGAGCGGTTTCCCATTTTTCTTGTTGGTTTGATAAGAGGGATCCTAATGCCAGACCATGGACAACATGGGTTTATGTGTGGATGGGTTGTTATGTTGGAGCAGATGATTGGCTCCACAAAGAGATTTGGATGGGGTAGTTATATATTGGCTCATATGTATAGAGAGTTGCATGAGATAGTATATGAGTATTCACGGAGCATGACCGTCAGTATCTTGATATTGCAGATCTGGGCCTGGGAGCACATCCTAGTGACTCGGTCGATATTAGACAGACAACAGGCACCAGAGGAGCCGTATGTATATATTTATTCAGGTTATATCTAGCAGCCCCATCTGGGTAAGCTGGAATATTGGTGGTGATTCCTAGATGATGTTATAGTGGTTGAGTGCAGACCATATCTGGATTGTGAGGAATGGACCTCTGATAGGTGACAAATGCCATATTTTTTTTAGAGTAGGTACCTGATTAGATGGACGCGATATGTTGTTGAGAGATTTATTGTCACACCTATCTTTAGACAGTACGACTAGGTACAAGGCATGTCACATGATCTTATTGCATATGCTCGTATTCGTGATGAGGAGGAATAGTGGGGTGACTGCCTAGCGTATGAGACTGCACAACTAGAGATCAGTCAAATGGTGGCATTAGGCTGGGATTATCACATTGATGTTACCGATGTTGGGTGTACTGATTCTTATCTTTCTCATCTTATTCAGTATCCATTTCCTCATTTTACATCTCTTGATGAGATAGCGCCTCACATTGATGATGTGTTAGACTATGATCCTGCTGATGATAGACCTGTGAGAGGTATGGGAAGAGGAGATAGAGGTAGTGGTGGGAGAGATGGCAGGAGTCCTCCTGTGGATAGAGGTCAGAGACATGGCCGTGATGATAGGGGCGATGATAGTGATGACAAGGGTGGTGTAGAGGTGTAGAGGGTAGACACACTCGTCTCAAGTTTGTGCCTCCATGCATGGATCCAAGTCCATTACTAAAGAGACAAAAGAAGCAAAGATATTTAGGGCAGAGACCTAGTGGGTGAGGTGGACCTTCGAGAGATACTGTAAGAGATACAGGCAGGGACAGAGATCCATTGTCACAGTATCATAGAGAGAGGGAGAGAGAGAGAGAGTAGCTCAGGGATCACATTACTACAATGGAGACACTTTTGGAAGACAAGGACATGTAGCTTGATGTTATGAGATGAGAGAGAGATATCTAGGCATGCATGACCATACATCAAGGTCAAAGAGCTGCATATTATTTTGTCTTATATTGTGCTGCAATTCTACAAGTACAGAGAGCACCCTTGTATTCGACTATAGCACAACAGTTAGAGGGATTTATGCCTCCGCTAGCTCATCATCCATGAGCATATGCACCACCTCCTCCTCATGATTAGGGAGAGGGTGGAAGTAAAACATTACTTTTGTGATTATATCTAAGATTTTTGTATATGAATCCTTCTATGACCATCCTTTGTACTTCAGACCTTTGATACATTTGTAGATGTTTTATCATGATCTCGTTGATACTGTTGTAGACATTTCCACATTTTTGATCTGATAGTCACTGATATATATATGAGATAGCCTCTTATGATTCTAATATACCCATTGGTTCTCTTTTTGATGTATGTGATAGAGGATTAGATTGATTCACACTTGATGATGTACTTGGTCTTTATGATGATTTAGGATAGACTCATGTGATAACATCATTTATGCTCTTTGATGATTACTGATATACATATGTGTTAGATGATTCTAGATGAATATGCAGATGTATGCTTTTGAGATTTTATTTATGCAAATATATGTATGGATGCACTTAGGATGTAAAAATGCAACACATGAATACTTTGTTTTTGTATTTTCTCATTTCCCATTATGAATGCAAAATGAATGCCATGGATATGCAACAACATGAATATATCAGTAACATAGATTAAGTCATCAAACTTGGATTTTGAATGAACCAGGAAATCATTTTGAGCTCAAGTCCTTATGCTATTTAAAACGAGTCATGAAATCTTAAATGCAACTAAATGCAGACTTCTAGGACTGTCACTGGTCTTTTTACATTTTAGCATTTTATCATCATAGGGCATTTGTACAATAGATATCAACAGATAGTAAAACTATCACTAATACCAAGAAAGTATCATGAAAGTATGAATACTATTTTTTATTGGATGCAACATCGAAAATAAACCTAAGCATAAAGGCATAGAGGCTAGGATGACTTGTTAGTTATCTCCTTTTTCTTTAAGAATCATCTTCTGTTCATGTGTAATATAAGATATTTAACCCACAATGACCTTCAATGTTCATATCCTTGGGTACATAATGTTTCGTACACCTTACTTAGAAGTTGATTAGAAACATATAAAGAAATTGGTTCAAACACATAAAAATGATCAAGATATATGCGACTATCCACTCATGTTGGAATCTCTTACCATAAACATCCAAATTAGGTGAAATTTATAAGATCATTGAAACAATCACCACACGTAGAAAACCAAGAAAAAATTATGCCCTTGTCCTTGCGAGTCTTTGGATTTTAATAGATGTCATGGAGTAACTCGGAAGACATAACAAGCAACAATTAATAATCAGACAAAGAAAATTCATAATTTTTTGCATTTCCCTAGTTTGAAAATTCATTGGAAAATAAAAATAGTCACAATCAAATCAAGATTAGTCTATATGTGCTTATGTGGTGTTGACGAACACCATTGATTAATTTTTGTTCAATCACAATGGAGAAACCATCAATTGTAACTTGGAATTAAGCAATGTATTTTTGTCTCTGAGTAAGGGAGATAAACATTATCAACAATTGCAATCCAATGTAGTGTTGAGAAACACCATTTGATTAAAGTGTTGAGAAACACTAGTATGATGTCAGTTATAGGTAGGTGGTGTTTAAGAATCACCCTTGTTTGTGATAATGATGTTTTGATTTAAGTATTAAGAAATATTGTTTGTAGTGAAAAAACTTCCTAGACAAGGACCTAGAACGACCTAGCAACCAACACCCGCTGACTGAACATGATAGCAGAGATGCCCCCTGTGCAGAATGACTATCCCTAAGATGAAAATACAGACAAATCTCAGGCAAGGATAGGACATTTGTGAGGAATTCAGATTCAATCGATAGCAAAGATATGACCGTGAAGGATTAATGTCGGCAGTGCATTTATAGATGGAGCTCAAAATATGAGTGACGCCTGTTTGCCAGGTTTTCACCACTCGGCAAGTTTTTATTTTTTCTACCAAGATGCCTATTTGCCAGGTTTTTGCCAAGGCACTTTTTCTATTTTTCAAAAAAATTGTACTTTTTCTATTTTCAAAAAAATTGTACTTTTTTTATTTTTTTTCTCTTTTTTTTTGTTAGTATCGAGGCACCTATTTGCCAGGATTTCACCAAGAATACCTTTTTTCAAGACTTTCTCCCCTATTTTTTATTTTTCTCTTTTCCATAGTTTTTGGCTTTCTTCAGGATCAATTTTTGATGTTTTGGGTATTTTATGAGAATCAATTCTACTGTAAAAGCCCTTCAGCTAGATGTCAAGCATAGAACCGCTTCAAGTGTAGGGTATTGATAGGATCAAGAAGGAAATATACCTCAGGTGTAGCTAACAGATAAGCTCCCATCCCAAAATTTGTTTTGATAACAAAAGGCCCCAGCTAGTTGGGTTCAAACTTGCCTTTTTTGTTCTCTATTCGGTTGATTCTTAAGCTTCTCTCTTAGAATGAGATCCCCCACTTGAAATTGTCGTGGATTTAATTTTTTGTTATACCCTTTTGACATCATTTTTTGATATACCTTGAGGTGATCAAATGCTTTTTGTCTGCACTCATCCAGCAGTTCTAGCGTGCGAACCCTATCAATATAGTATTGTTCGTCTGTGACAAGACCCTGGAGAGATACTCGCAAAGAAGGAATTTCTACTTCTATTGGTAGCACTTCTTCTGCGCCATTGACTAGAACAAATGGCATGGCTCCTATTAGTGTTTGGATACTTTTTCTATAGGCTCGTAGTGCTAGATTTAATTGCAAATTCCAACCTCTTCCAGGCTTACACACATTTCTATGTAGGATTTTCAAAATGTTCTTGTTTGAAGCCTCAGCTTGTCCATTACCTTGAGGATAATAGATTGATGAACAATGTTGAGTGATGTGAAACTATGTACAAAGGTCCTTGATATCTTGATTCTTGAACTTCCCCCCATTATCTGTTACAATAGATGAGGGTATCCCATACCTACAAATGATGTAGTTCAAGATGAACATAGCAACTTGTTTTCCAGTGGCACTGCTTCGACCCACTTTGTGAAATACTCAGTGGTCGTGATAATGTATTTGTGTCCACTTGAAGAATTAGGATAAATTTTTCCAACAAGATCAAATGTCCATTGCTAGAATGACCAATGTGTTATAAATGGTATGATTTCTCTAGCTAGAGCATGGATAAGGTTTCCATGTGATTGACATTTTTGACATATTTTAGCAAATTGCACTACATTTTTTCCATTATAGGCCAATAGTATCCAACTCTTAGAAGTTTCTTAGCTAGTGAAAATTCATTCAAGTGTGATCTACATACACCTTCATGGACCTCTTTTAATGCGTAGTCAAACTCTTCTTGTTCTAAACACCTAAGTAGCGTTATGTCAAGACCTCGTCTATATAAGTTAGTAGTAATGAGAACATAACGTGATATCTATATAGGTCATTAGGTAAGGTTTGATCTATAAGATAGGTAGTTATTTTGGCATATCTAGATTGGTCTTGGGCATTTAATGCACAAATAACTTTAGATTCAGGTGTATCAAATGCGGTAAAGGATAATTCTTCTGCCAAGAAGTCATAAAGGAATTAATGTTCCTCTAGTTGTAACATGGATGCTAGCGTTGCCATAGCATCTGCAACTCTATTTTTTATTCTTGGAATATGTTGGAATGTGATGAAAACAAAGTACTTTTTCAACTTTTTTACCATTTGCTTGTAAGGCATCAGCTTCTCATCTTTTGTTTGATATTCGCCATTTACTTAGTTGATAATGAGTTGAGAGTCACCATATACATGTAACTCTATCATTTTCCATTCAATAGCTAGCTTGAGCCGGTTTACCAATGCTTCATATTCTGAGATGTTGTTGGTGCATGGAAACATCATTTTATACACCTTAGGTATCTTATAGCCTTGATGAGTGATAAACAATACCCCTGCTCCAGATCCTTGTTGTGTGAAAGAACCATCAAAATACATCTTCCAAGGATATTTTGTTAAGTGCCCGATTGTCTCATCTGGAAACTATATAATCAAAGGTGTTGCATCTAGTAATGATAAATCAACTATTTTATCGGCTCGCACTTGTCCTTTAATAGCCCTTCTATCTATATACTTGATATCAAATTCACTGAGTATCAACACTAATACATTTGACGTCAATTTTTTACCTTTAATTGGTCAAATTTTCTACCCAGATTGGTCGAACGATCCATAAATGGTCTTGTTGCTATTTTTCTACTTAAAATTTATACACATCGTTGTTAATGTCAAATGTTCTATGCCAATCTTGGTCAAAATTGACATCTTCACTTGGCACGTTAATTTGGCAAACGTTCGACCAATGTTGGTCAAAGTATTTGGCCCATCCGACCAAGATGCCAAACCCACGACGCTAAATTTTGACATAGAATGGTCGATATATAGACCAGTCTTAGTGAGGGTTTTGACCAAACTATGTCAAAATTTTGACCAATATGGAATGTTAAAAAAAACACCTGAAGATAAATATCCAGAGTAATCACCAACGACATCCTGGTCGGTGATTAGTCTAGATATTTATCTCCAGGTGTTACTTTGCATTAATATATATTATTACACGATTTAATATTGTAAGCCCCCTATGACTTGCGCATATTTAAAATGAAACTATAAAGCTTATTACGATGTTCAAATAACCAACATGACTTGCAACTGCATACCTGAATTTTTCTTTCTTGCTTGTGTATCATATTCTCCTTACCTCTCTATTTCCTACACCTGTATATACGGTTACACAACTAGATGCATGATATAAAATACACACTTTATTACATACAAGATTGTAAGATAAGCTACATCAATAACTTAGCTAAATCAATCATAAGGTGTTTAAAACTAGTTTCGTAAAGAGATGCAAAATATGTAAAATATTGGTAAGGGGTGGCAAGATCAAGGAAGAACTCAAAAGTACAAGACCTAAGGGCCAGACCTAATGCCTCAGGGGCTCAACATAGATGGTCTTGCCTACGTAACTCACAGAGACATCGTAGTTTAGGTTTAACTTTAAAATCAGTATTTTAAAGGATGGTAGAAGTGGTATCAAGCCTCTTTATCCAAAGGGTATCAATGGCATTTTCCTCTTCACTGGAATCGAGGGTGCAGAAGTTGCTCTGCATCGTTTGGGTATAGAACTCAATTTCTATACCAAATCGATGCAGAGAAACCTTCTGCACCCCTTATTTGATTGAGGATAGAGGACATTGATCCACTTTTGATAGAGTCTTCAAGAAAGATAGATGGTATCCTACTGTTTCTACCTGAAAAGCATTACCAAGGGAAAAAGAGAGCACAATTGTACCATTGAATTTCTTCCCATCTGGGCCTTCTAACACCATATGGAATGTGATTTTTGTATAGAAGAGATAACTACCTACAACTATATTTCATAAGGCATTTAAAACTAGTTTCGTAAAGAGATGGCAACTATGTAAAATATTGGTAAGGGGTGGCAAGATCAAGGAAAAAATCAAAAGTACAAGACCTACGGGCCAAACCTAATGCCTCAGGGGCTCATCATAGATGGCCTTGCCTACGTAACTCACAGAGACATCGTAGTTTAGTTTTAACTTTAAAACCAGTCTTTTAAAGGATGGTAGAAGTGGTATCAAGCCTATTTATCCAAAGGCTATCAATGGCATTTCTCTCTTCACTGGAATCGAGGGTGAAAAAGTTGCCCTGCATTGTTTGGGTATAACACTCAATTTATATACCAAATCGATGCAGGGCAATCTTCTACACCCCTTATTCGATTGAAGATAAAGGACATTGATCCCCTTTTGATAAAGAGTCTTCATGAAAGATGGATGGTATCCTACCATTTCTACCTGATAAGTATTACCAAGGGAAAAAGATACCACAGTTGTACCATTGAATTTCTACCCATATGGGCCTTCTAACACCATATGGAATGTGATGTGTTTATAGAAGAGATACATACCTGTCTAGTTATCATATTGTGTTGAAGGTGGTGCCTGATGCTGCTCCAATGACTACAAACATTAAATTCTGCATCACTGTCAGATGTCGTTGAAGCATTATCAGACTACACCTTCATCACAATATGATCACTAAACAAGTTTGTATGTCTTCTACTTTTAAGTTGGGTTGTTTCCGTTCTTGTTTTATGAAGTTGGGTGATACTTGCCAATGTCTCTGGGGTTTAATCCAGTATGCTCCTGTATGATCCAAAACTTGAAAGGAAGGAAAAGATGGAGTTAGATCCAAAGGATCTAAGTAATGCCTATCACCCTATTATTGATCCTCATCTACAATTATGCATGTGCATAGTCAAGCCCCACACTTCTAAAAGGAACAAGGATAAAATTTACAAAAACCCATCCAAGATATAGAAAATCATAATGAAGTCATAAAAAATAATAAGTTCATGACTTTATCAAAATATGTCCAAAGTATCTACATGAAATTCTAAAAAAGTTTCAGTATCTACAATATCCCTCTTTTAATCATATTTATTCATATGGTCCCAACAAAGTAGTGCACAAACTACACAAAGAAGGCATCACAGAAACATGATTTTTGCTTTCGCCATTGAATCAATCTCGATGGCACTAGATGCCTCTCGAGCCTTGCACAAGTTGCACTCATTTCCTACATCAGGTATAGATGTAGATGAGGTAGATGTAAATGTGGTTTCATCGACCCACCGAAAGTATTGAAATTCACTATTTCCCTACAATACCAAATCTACATCAGTTCTTCCTAAAATGATTACTTGTTACATTACTTTTAAACATGAAATATAATTCCATATCTAGACCTTTTTCCTATTTGGGCAACCCCAAAATTGACGCCTAGGATTACTTGTTGTGCGTGATGTCTTCAATACACAAGGGCCAACACCACATTGACACATGGGCACATTGACCAAAGCCTTCAACGCTATATCAATAAATATTGCACCTAAAAATGACTTGTAAGTTGAGGCACCAACATCAGGGTAAGAAATAGGTGTCAATAAGTTTCCAAAAGATTCATTATCTTCTATCTAGAACAAGAAATCGATGAACCAAAAATATGTAGAATTTCTTGATCAACCACTCCAATAACTCCATCAAACTCACACACTTGCACCTCTACTCTTTCATATTCACATTACACTAACTTCACATTTGATCCCAATAATATCCAAGTTAATCCACACCCTAATTTAACCATCTACACATCTATATATATCAACTTGATCATTCAAAATTACAACTAGGTCAACCATAGTAGAGATAAGCATCATTTACATAAAGTTGACCATGACAAATATATACACTCAATGGGGTCCACCTAAGGAGATAAAGGGGGCCCAAATGCATCACAACATGTTTCCCACAAATAATTTAATCAAAGCACAAGCACTTCAACACTCTCCAAAGTTGGCGCCAGATGTAATGTGTAGCCAAGCATAGGAAAACATTAACCAGTCAACCCAAAGATAACATTTGATGCACATAAATCCATGAAAAAAATAAAACACCGTGAAAATATTCATATCAACCTCTTAAATCTTCCTCAAAAATATATTCAAACTAATAATTCATAAATCAAATCACTACAATCAACTAATTTTTCCAAAGACCAACATAGACTACAATATCACACTCTAAACAACATAAATTCACTTGCAAAGAAAACCAACATAAGATATTTGAACTCAAACACTGCACAAATATTGGGAATATTATTTTAGAATGTAAGAAGAACAACACTTTTCATCTATCAAGGATGGATAGTGAAATGAAGAAGATACTAGTAAATGGGATTCACCTCAAGCACTACTTCTAAGGTATGATCAAACTTTGTACATATAAAAGAAATTTGTAGATGGAAAATAAGTGCTATGAAACAATACATTAGTTGCAATTTTCATTTCCCTAAGTGTTGGTTACATGTTTAGTTTGTTATTTCTAAGTTTTGGTAGAGCTGGAGGTGAGATGTAGCTAGTATAATGAACTATAGCTGGATGAGTTAGGAATCCACTGAATATGAAGAAGGAAATACATGTATTCACTACCACACATCATACATTCCCTCTCATAGAAATCTAATTAATTAAAATAGTTTGCAAAAGAGGTGTACTTGTTGTTTCTCTCTTCTAGTTTGTCAAGTAGTATATATGACTCATGGTAGTGAGTCTGTTTGTTCACTATAAAAAATCATACACATGTATTAGATGAATTAGAAGAGGTTTTAGTCTAAAAGTGTGTTGTAATAGTTAATAGGAATGTTTGAGGAAAAATGATTCTTAGGTTAGCTTACAGAGTGAGAAATGGTAGTGATGTCAATCTATAGAATGTTGTTGCAATGAACAAAACAGAGTGAAAATAAAGCATCTCTTACTAAATACACTACTATAATAGAATGAGAAACAAAAAATAAAATGTCATACATATATAGTGAAAAACATGCTACAATTCAAAGGTTAGAAACAACACATACTCTCAAATGTACCAAGATAGTACTGTTATGAAGGAACATATACATGACCAAAAAACATGAAAATCTCAATAGCGTATTTAAACAAAGATGCTACTTCATGCTAGATAAAAGTAACATAAAAATTCAAATTATGCATTAAATATAGCTATTTTCACATTTGGATCAACATGATAGAAAATATATTACAACTACAAGAGTGTTAGATAAACGTAATGATGGCCAGTGAGAACAATGACTTAATTTCAGCATGTAATAGCCACATCAAGTACATAGAGTAATCAAGATCATGCCAAATAAAAGCAATAAAATTCAAAGAAAATGATGCCTTACAATAGTACCCTATTACTATATATATATATATATATATATATATATATATATATATATATATATACAATGCTTCATAGTTTGCAAGATATGGGAACCCTCAAGGCATCATGATAGATTATCCATATACAAAGGAATCCCTATTTTGTAGATACTTTTGAAGACCAGTTGAGCTCTAGGCTGTACAATTTTGTTTAATATAATATTCATCAAGAAGGGGTCAGTTGAGCTCTAGGTTGTACACTATTGATTCTATGTACTCCGGTAAAGCATGATTTTATTGCTTAATATTATTTCTTGTGACCTTGAATCTATGTAGTTTAGAAGGATAAGCTCCAATAGACTCAATAGCACTCTCTCATTCATTGCAATTTTAGTCTATATTCTTCTAAGTTGCTATACTGCCTATGTAAACTACAAACATTTATGAATTTATTAAGCAAGCAATACAGTACATAACATTATCCAACAAGAAATGGATATTGTTATTAATTTAAAGTGAGAATTAAGTATGGATTAAAAAAATAAAATTGGGAAATCCTCAGTCATATGATGCATATTAGATAATTCTAGGATGTA